>CM076572.1:717459479-717615424 GCA_034641835.2 Pinus albicaulis | reverse complement strand
CCAAAATAATATTTGTGGGTCTTATTTGTGAGTCCCAGACCCACCTTATTTCCACCTAACATTAGAGATAGAAAAATTTATGAAAATTGAATATTCTAATTAGCGAAACTGCTAATTAGGAATATTACAGTCCTCCCCACCAAGACATTGCTTGTTGTTACACAGAAATTTGTCACTGTCCCTGCAATCCCTCGTCTCGCACATTGGAGGGCTTATTCCATGATCTGTGAGCAGTGACATGACCTGAAAACACTTTTATGGCATCCCCCTAGACATGGACTTTCATTCCCCTGAAGACAACTCCCCAGAAAACCTTGGCGCGACTCTGGGCCGCTGTTTTACCAGCGCCAATGGGGGAAATCCTTCAAAGAGGGCGCACCAATTGGTGCTCTGTCTCAAAGTCGCACTCGCGCCAAGCTTAATAAAGGGTGTTTTTTAAAAATAAATGGTGGAAGATTGACTTTAACCAACTCCTGAACTGGTCTCTAAATTGAGTTGGGATGTTTGGCTCCGGATCTCCATGTAGAGGAAGTACTTTTCCACCTCTCATGGAAGCTTCCTTGATGATAGGGCCAATCCCATGATTGTAGGGATCCCAACTCCCCTTCCAAAGATTCATATAAGCTTGCTACTTCCCTCGCAATCTAGTCTCAAGAGCCTTCATAGCCTAAAGAATGTCGCAAGAGCCTTGATAGTCCTCATAGATCCAAATGATAGCAAAGGAGATTGACGATCGAAGAGAGAGGCTTGTCCTTTTCTCTCTCGACAAGCTTCTTCTTTAACAAGACGTATTCCGTCGACGACCCACCTAAGAAGATTCACAGAGCGTTGTATTTTTCTGTATGAATTAATGATAAGTGACTATTGGTTATGGTTCCACTCGTATTGTTCATTATGATCATGAGTTGTGTCTTCTCTGATTGATACATAATTGCATATATTGGATTTTATGCTTGTGTTTGTCGTGTTTTTTGCGTGTGCAAGTGTTTGATCATGACGAGCGTGAGGATTGTGATCTGCCAGAGCAAGGGAACGAGAGCGTTATCTTCCCTACTAACAACAACGTTGGATTCAAGGTAAGCCTTCTTCGCCATTTGGTTTATTGCAATTAGGAACTTGCACCTTAGTGTGATACGATTGTTGCTAGACCCGATCTGGGCTAGTAGGGATCGCCTCTGTCCGCAGAGGGGATTTACCTCTACAACAAATTGGCGACTCCACTGGGGAACGTTGATTTGGAGTACTGTCTTGTCTTTTTGGTCGATTCTTGACTTTTCTTGCTTGATCAGCTCTTTTGGCTGGCTCTTTCTATGTGTTTGGCTTTTTTTTAGCTTTACCATCACTAGTCTGTTCCTTGGATTGCTCTTTTTTATTTTTCCATAGTAAACTCGACTGGCACGCTTATTAGCCTGACAGTCGTGGTTCATGTTGCGAGTGTATTACCTGCGTCAATCCTATTCTGGCGCTAGATTCCGCCTGACAGTCGCGCTAATCCTGAAAGGTGCTAGCGTTTGCTCTATTTTGAGCTTTCTGAGCTTGATCTGTGTGTTTGGTTTCATTTTTATGACTAATTGAGTGTTCTGGAGCCTTTTTTGACTGACTGTGACCTTCATCCTTTGGTTTTTTGCCCATTTATATCGATTTTACATTCTAGCCCTAAGGCATCTAGGTGCTATAGTGTGTCGAGCCTCCCGTGGGAGTTTTTGGGTTCTATCTGTTCAGTCAACCTTGCAGTTTCTTCTCTGCATTCGTTTGGTGGTTGTCTAAAGTTTTATTGCACTATTTGAGTGATTGGTTTCTTCTTCATTCGGATTCCGCTTCATCTCATTTTGGGCCTAGATTACATGGTTCATTTGAGTCTTCGAGTGTCTTTTGATTTGAGGGACTTTTTGTCAATTTGAGGTTTGATTTTGTGTTTGCATTGAGTGAAATTTGCTTGTTTTTACTCCTTTGCTATTGTTTCTCAAATTTCTCTTTTTATTAGTTTTCATTTTTTTTAGTGCACTTTGCTCTTAAACATTGAAAATACAAAAAAAATCTCTTTTGCTTTGATTAGTTAATGAAAATCGATTCTTTTCTGTGTTATTAGTAATTTGTAACTTTGAAAGAAAAGCTTTTAGTTTCAATTAGCTACATTAGAGACATTACTAGTTGTTGTCTGATCATTTTGTTATTGTGTGAAAAGCTCTTAACTCTCTCATAATTAGCTTTCATCGAATGAAATGATATATTGTGACATGTAGTGTGCATTTAGGATATTTTGAGACATAAAACTTGCTAGGGCCTGAAAACTGAAACATAATTGAAGATAAACATTAAAATTTATTCAATTTACACTAAGGCAGCATTGAAAAATTAATGAAATATTTAGAGGTCTAGGCTAGAGACATGTTCCGGCGTCTTTAAACCTAGTAGCTGTCGTTTTCCACTTGGCTTTAGACAGCACTAGTACAGACTTGTGCTCCCCGTATCGTCGCGTATATAAAGGGAGACCCCACTAGGTTTCTATCCTTTATCCATAGGAAGCCGAGTCTGCCGCCCTATACCTGTGATACACCGGACACAGCATTCGGGGAGATTTCCTGCACGTACGTTAAGTCCTTGGTTGATTTCTCTTTCATTTTGAAACCAAGGTGTATATTGCAGTTTACGGTTATTTGGTACACCCTTTTCCTAGTGGAAGAATTATTGAGCGTGCTTATTTTGATCTTATCCGACTCCTTAAATTTGTTAAATATGACCAAGCACTTTTCCTTTCACGCTTGCTTCAAAACTGAAAGAGATAGAGTCATCTTTCATCCGTTTCTCGACTCTTAAAACATGAAACGGTGAAGTTTCTAAATTTCAATGTCGTAAAATAAATCACCCGCGATCACACGCCCTGTTAGATCTTGCTTGTTGGTCGTTTGATTGTGTGCCCTGATTCTTTTTCAGCCCGTGTGTTGTGTTTGATCTTTTCCTTTTGTCATTATTGTCACAGTGGCGGAACCCTTAGTTTCGTCTACTAGTAGTCCATATACGGGCGATTCATCAGAGGTCTCGCAATCCTCTACTGAACATCAACAGCCCATTGTTTCTGAGTTTTTCGATGGGGGACCGGTTCTATCTGAGATTCCCTTTGGAGGACCAGTTGAGTTCAATTGGCCCTTATCCGACCCTTGGTCTGGATTTGGAGTAGGGGAAAATTTCCCTCCTCTTACATCGGGATCGCCTTTTCTAGCTGTTGTTATTCCTCCTAGTCCTCGCCATCTATTACGAGATCTAGTGGCAGGTTCAGATATGGGTGCATCCAACCATTCTCCTAGTGAGGAAATCCTCACATATGGTGAAGATTACCAGTTGTTCCCAGAAGACAACCCTGAGTTATCCGTCATGTCTTCGCCCGATCCTTCACTTCCAGCAGGGTATAGATCTTTGAGTCAGATTATGACCGTCGTCGCCTCTATGGGGATATAAACTCCTTCTACGAGGCCGTTTATTCCTTCATTGGGGATGTCTCCTAGGACACCCATTACGTCATCCCCTCAGGTCACTTCTGTACCTGTTAGGCCCACTGTCTGTGTGGCCGCATCTACACCCGCTGTTACCACTCAGTCCGAAAGGGCTGCATCGCTTCCCGAAGACGTCTATATAGCATCTGCTATGCCGGAGAACATCTCTCCTGAGGAGTATCGATTGTCCTTACAACAATCGAACCCCGAGGTCGGACAATCCTCTCAAGATCCCAACCGCCCGTATTTTTCGCATTATGCACATGACGGTACCCCCATGTACGTTTTTCCATATCAGTACGATGAGTATGGGAATCCTTTACGTTTACCCGCTCCAGAGGCTCACCTTCATGCTCAGGGTTTTCCCTCTAACCAGGCTGGGCAGTCTTATAACCCGCAAGGACAACCTTTTCAAGGCCAACCTTCGGGCCAGCCTGGCTTTCCTTATGACCCGCAAGAACAACCCTTACAAGGCTACCCTTCGGGCCAGGAAGGGCCATTATACGGTCCGCAAGGACAATATTATAACCCTTCAGGTCAACCTATGCAGCCACTCCCTGGAGTCCGACCTGGGCAACCTCAAGGACTCACAGGTCAACCAGGGTACCAACCAGGGCCGATATATGGTCCCGGGGGGCAAGTCCAACCTTCCCAACCCATGCAACCTCAGTATCCTATTGGTCTGAATGTTGCACATCAGCCAGGATCATCTTATGGTCCTGTTGCAGGTCAAACCGGTTACCAGCCACCACCTGGCTCCATTCCACCACTAGGCCAACCGGTCCATCCGGCACAACCCGGTGTTCCACATCAGCCAGGTCAACCTGCACAACCGGCACAACCTGTTCACCCGGGGCAACCTGTTCAACCAGGTCAGCTCGTTCAACCAGGTCAGCCTGTCCAAACAGGCCAGCCTGCACATCCTGTCAACCCTGCTCAACAGCCGATTTATTCAATGTTGCAATCGAATCAACCGGTGTGCCCTAATTATCAGGCTCAGTAGGGTCCCACCTATCAGCAGCCCGCTCAACCTCAAGGCGGTTATTATTCTCAAGGTCCATCTTGACCGACTTATAACCCACCCCAAGGTTCCCATTATTACACTCAACAACCCGGCTACACCTATACTCAGCAGCCAAATCCACAGACTGCTCAAACGGGACCAACATATAATCAAGGTCCATACTCTGGTTATCAAACCCTGTACACTGGTTACCAGCAACCGAATCAAACTGGTTATACGCCCTATACCCCCTACGGTCAGAATCCTTCGGGACAGAACACATGGGGGCAAGGATATTCTCAACCAACATGGAGTACAGGTACTGGTCCTTATCGAGGGCCTGGTATGTCGTTCAATCCGTAATTGTCGTTCTTGGCTACCTTGGAATTACCGGACATTTCTAAATTAACCAATGATCCGATTCTTCACAATCCTTATTGGCCTCCGGTTCCGACCAAGGTACTCGGCGACTGCCCTAAGTTTGAAGGTAAAGCTGGAGAAGACCCCTAAGCTCATGTAATGACCTACCATTTGTGGTGTTCGTCTAATTCTTGGGTCGATGATTCAATTCGTCTACGTCTCTTCCAGCGCACTCTTACCGGTGTTGCCACTAAGTGGTATATTGAATTACCCCGTGGCATCTTTCAGGATTTCAATACTTTAGCAATGGCTTTTCTGACTCACTTTCAGTTACCGGTTTGCTATGAAGCCGGGACGCATCTCCTGACTTCATTGAAGCAGGATAAAGCCACCCACATATCCGATCATATTCATGAGTGGCGACGTCGTCGTAGGCTAATCAAGTTTGATATACCTGATCAACTACTAACTCATTGGTTCACCACATCTTTCGTTAACAAAATCGCTCAAGATATTGCTATGGGGGCATGTGTGACTGAAGAATAGGCCATCGCGCGTGCCCAGTATCTTGATCTGGTATACTCTCAGTCAGGCACACTTTATGATATTTTGACTGATGCTCCACGCCCGAGAACCTCTAAAGCTCCACCTACCCCAGCGGTGGATGGTGTTATTGGTTATGTATCTCAAAATTCTCGAAAATCTTCAAATGGGAAGCAGAAATCCAATTCTTCCAATAATTCTGCTCTTCCCGCCCCTCCAGATTCTAGCAAGACTGCGGAGGTCAACGCCGTTCAAGCTAATCCTATGGAAAAAGACTCCAAAGGAAAGAAGAAGGGCAAAGGAAAATCCAAACCCGACGCCCCTAAACCAGAGTCTTCTAAGCCTCGTACTGAGGACGGTTCTCAACGTAAACCGAAGTACCCCTGCCTTATTTGTGAAGGAGATCATTATACCAAGGATTGTCCCCGACGATATGAAATTAGTCAACTTCTCAAAGGCTCCAAAGGGACTCCGGAAGTTCTCAAAGAACTGTTTCCGTCTCAGCAGACCCAGATGGTTGAACAACTTGCACCATCTGCACCATTTGGGTCCCAGGTCTTTATGATGAATGGTGCTGCACCTGTCTCAATTGCTACGCGTTCGAAGGATTATGCTGGACCACATCAGGCAACTGGAAAGGAAGTTGTGGATGGTCCACCTCCTCCACCTGTCTCCGTTCCTTTGGAAATCGAGAAACCTAGCGCCGAACCTGTTGTGAGGCCACCTTCTAAAGGTGTTCTGCAAAGGTCTTCCTACAACCCAAATGCCCGTGCTGCTCAACACTACAGTATTGTTGAGGATTTGGCACAAGCACCTTCTGCCATGTCTGCATTGGAAGTCCTTCAAAGTTTCCCTTCACAACGGAAAGCTCTGTTGTCTGCGATTGGTGGAATTGATCCCACTGATTCTAGTCTTCTCACCTTCGACCTAGAAAATTTTACCCCCCGACTTCCGCATCAAATTGCTCTTGTGATGCAAGTCGGGATCAACGATCTTAACATCCATAGGGCCGTTGTGGATGAAGGTGCTTCTACCTGTGTCATGTCATCCACCTGCTGGAAGACCATTGGCTCTCCGGCACTTTCATCATCTCTAAATGCCTTAGAGGCATTCAATGGTCGGGAATCAAAACCCTTAGGTGTTCTCGAGAGTTTGCCAATTACGTTACAAGGGAAGACAGTCAACGTAGAAGTAGAAGTGGTTGATGCCAAAATTAACTACAATCTGCTTCTCGGCCGCAGTTGGACTCACGCCATGCTATGCGTGCCATCTACCCTCTTTCGGCTCTTGAAGTTCCCTCATGAGGGCAAAATCGTTACTGTGGATCAGTTTTATTTCTTCACCTCCACCTCTGAGAACAACGTTCCTTACGTGGATCATATCCCCAATCCCCCTGACAGTGTAGGACCCGGTCTCTTCAAGGACCCCGTTCTCATGGGTATTTTTCCCGTGCCACCACCGCACACCGTTCAAGTTAATATGGTCTCTAGGTATGACGACCCGTGGATCATCCTTTCGCCTGAACAAGTGCCTAATTTTGGAGAATCGATGCCCTTAACTCCAATAGAGATTAATTACTGTGAAATTGTCGCCGCATCTGATCCTCCCCCTCCTCAACATGCTCCTTTGAGCATGGATTTAGATACCTATTCTCAATCCCCCTGGCTCAGCGACGCCGATTCGTCTAATCCTCTAAAAGAGATTTTCCCTTCTAATGAGGCCATTGTTGAAACAATGTCTCTTGAGGACCTGCCTTGGAGCGATGGACATCATCGTTCCTCCTTCATGAGCAGCCTGGGGGCAATGTCAGGTTGTCTAGAGCGTTTTGCATCTTAGGTTCCTACTCCACCTCTCCAAATGCCCATATTGACCCATGAGGTCCTTTCGGAAGGAAACCTGAGCAACATTACTCAAACCACTCTGATCGACATCTCCGTCAAACCGGGGATAGTTGAGAACATACATGTGGGAGTAACTTGTTCTCCAGATGAGATACGAGTTTATACGGATCTTTTCCGTGAATTCAGAGACGTGTTCGCTTGGTCCTACGAGGAAATGCCTGGGATTGATCCCAGTATAGTAGTACACGAGATTCCTACCTATCCCGGTGCGAAACCCGTGCGCCAATGCCTACGCCCAGTGCATCCTCGCAAAGCCGCTACCATTAAAGCAGAGGTTGAAAAAATTCTGAACGCAAGCTTCATTTATCCGATTCCCCTCATAGAATGGGTCTCAAATATTGTCCCTGTAGATAAGAAACAGGGTACTATAAGAGTCTGTGTTGATTACCGTGATATTAATCGGGCCTGTCCTAAGGACAACTACACCACTCCCTTCATAGATCAAATCATTGAAAAATGTGCTAGGAGTGAGATTTATTCCCTGATGGACGGCTTTTCCGGGTATAATCAGATAAATATTTTACCTGCCGATCAACACAAGACTGCATTCATCTGTCCGTGGGGTACCTTTGCTTATAAAAAGCTCTCGTTCGGCTTGAAGAACGCTGGAGCTACTTTCTAGCGTGCTATGTCTTACGCATTCCACAACATACGCCATATCGTTCAGCCTTATCTGGATGATCTGCCAGCTCACTCAGCTCGGCGAGAGGACCATCTCGAACACCTCTGCTAGATTTTCCTTCATTGTAGACGCTATAATATCCGGCTTAACCCTCATAAATGCATCTTTTGCGTGGATTCTGGCCGTCTTTTGGGGTTCATATTCTCCAAGGAAGGGATTCACCTTGACCCTCTAAAGTTTGAGGCTATTGTCAATCTCCCATCACCCTCCTCGTTACATAAATTGCAGAGCCTGCAGGGAAAAGCTAATTTCCTTCGACGCTTCATCCCGAACTACGCGGAAGTGGCCAAAGGATTCACGCGTCTTTTAAAGCAAAACATTCCCTTTCGCTGGGACGAGATTGCTCAATGATCCTTTGAGAAGCTTAAGACCTTACTTTTTAATGCTCCGTTGCTTCGTCCTCCAAACTATCACCGTGATTTCACTCTATATTTGGCCGCCGCGTTTAGCACCATAGCTATGGTTCTGGTGCAGGATGATGATGATGGTAATGAACACGTTGTTTATTATCTATCACAGAATCTTCTCGACACATAAACGCGTTACGGTCACGTTGAGAAACTGGCATTAGCCGCAATGCAAGCTGTGCAGCATTTCCGCCACTACATCCTGTTGCGTACAATAACCGTGGTTTCAGATTGCAACCCCATGACATATATTCTATCTCGACAATTACTGGGGGGAAAATACTCCAAATGGATCGTTATCCTTCAGGAGTTCGACTTAGAATTTACCACTGCTAAGTTGAACAAATCACTGGTTTTTGCGGATCTCATTTGTTCCCTCTCGACAGACTCCACCCCATCTCACTCCGAGGATCATATCCCGGACGAAGCCCTCTTCCTTATCAGTACTCGTGATCCATGGTATGACGACATCATAGTGTATCTTCAAACGTCAATGTTCCGGTCTGAGTTGACCAAAGATGCCCGACGTCGGATTCAGCATCAATCTCAACCCTACCGCATTGTAGGAGATACGTTATACCAGGTTGGAGTAGATTCGGTGCTCCGCCAGTGCTTGACCCAGGAAGAGGCTGAAAGAGTCTTGAATGACTGTCACAGTGGCCCCTGTGGCGGTCACATGTCCGGATATGCCACTGCCCAGAAGATTCTGCATGCGGGTTACTTATGGCCGTCAATATTCAAAGACTGTATTATTGCAGTCCGAAAATGTCACGCGTGCCAGGTTTTTCAGCGCAAGATGCGCGTGCCACCTCTCTCTCTGCATCCTATCATTACTGTTGGCCCTTTTGCAAAATGGGGCGTAGATTTCATGACGTGTAACCCTCATTCGGCCGGGGGGCATGTATATATAATCGTCGCTGTCGACTACTTTACTAAGTGGGCCGAAGCGATGCCTACACTAGCCGCCGACGGTAAGACAGCTGCCCATTTTATTTTCAACCACATTATTGCACGTTTCAGGGTCCTTCAGGCCATTGTTACCGACCATGGCACTCATTTTCGAGATTACATGATGGCCGAGCTGACATCAATATTGGGCTTACGACATGATAGCTCAATGCCATACTACCCCCAGGCAAATGGCCAGGTTGAGGCTGTGAACAAAGTTCTGGTCACAATGCTTCAACGGACAATTGGTATTCGTAAGTCCAATTGGCATCTCCAATTGTTCTCAGCTCTATGGGCCTACCGGACGTCAGCAAAGAGTGCGACCGGATTCACACTATTCCAATTGGTGTACGGTCTGGAAGCAACCCTTCCGGTTGAGTGCGAAATTCCTTCCTTAAAGTTGGTTGTGGAACTTTTGCCCGACATTTCTCTTTAAGAAGAGTGTCTCTTGTATTTGGAATGGCTGGATGAAACCCGCCGCTTGGCTGCTTTAGTCATTGAAGCACAGAAGAAGCGGGTCAAAGCTCACTTTGATCAATCAGTTTCTCCATGTTCCTTTTTCGAAGGGGACCTTGTCCTCTTATACGACCAAGCGCACGACAAACTTGGAGCAGGAAAGTTCCAACCTATGTGGCATGGGCCCTACATAGTAAAACGAGTATTGAAAAACAGGGCTTATGAGCTTATCGATTACGAAGGAGTTCCGTTGGCACAGCCTAGGAACAGGATGTACCTTAAAAAATACTATGCTTGAGTTATTTTTGGTGTGGTGTGTGTACATAGGTGTGTATATTCATTTGTGTGCATGTGTGGTGTGATGTGCGTTGTAAGCGTCCTTCTGCTAATTGGGTCTTCCTGATTGTGCAGATGTCTTTTACTCCGTTTGTGGGTTTTGCGGATGGTGCCTCCCGTAGTACTAGAAATTTGTCCTCTGCAGCCTAGGTAATCTATGATCCTACTGGTGAGTTGGTTAATTTGCAAGGTGTGTGTCTAGGGCCCACCACAAATAATGTTGCGGAGTATAGTGCTATTTTAGAATTATTAACCGAGGCTGTTAACCTCAGTATTCGTGCATTACTTGTGTATCTGGACTCACAGCTTGTAGTATTACAACTTAACTGTCATTATTCAGTAAGAAACCCATCCATTTTACTTGTATCTACGTATTCGTTTACTGGAAAGAAATTTTGATTATATCACATATCAACACATACCCAGACATATGAATACATTAACAAATGCAGTAGCTAATTTGGTTTTAGATCGACATTTGCGCAACTTATAAAAACATCATCACATGTAAAAAGATCCATCCAGAAATAGATATATAGATATATGTGTCGAATAGTTTGCAGTACATCACATAAAGTAAAAAATATACATGTTTATTTAATAATAGCCGGAGAAAACATGTCTCTCAAAAATATGCATATCAAAGCCCTAAATAGCTAATCAACATGGTGCTCGTGGTAACACACCACCGTGCACACCAATCGCCTCAGCAGTCTATGGAGGCGACTAGGCACCCCCAGAGTGTGTTGCTGGTAAGCTAATGGGACGTCTACCAGTCGTGCATAGTCCGGGATTCCCTGGGCAATGCCCTCTAGGTTCTGGATCAGCTCACTCCCTTCGCCACCCTCAGCCTGAGGGTCATGTGCAAGATGGGTCCTCCGTGCAATGGGCGACATGCCCGCGGGCCTCTCTGGGCCAACGTCTGCATACACATAAAACTGTTGTTAGAACAGACATGTATTACCAAAAAAATCATAAATACATAAAATCAAAAAGAGAATCATACCCAGCTCCTCGTCCTAGTCCTCCCCTTCCGGGAGCGGAAGATCGGGATCTCCGGTGAAATCGGTCCCAGCATAGGGCCAATCCTCAACCACGATCAGTTGACGCCGTAACCACCCAAAGAACTCGGGTCTCCAAGACATCTTTTGACCCCCTCCTGACCTGAGCATAAGTGCTCCCCAACGGGCCATCCTTGGCTCCCTTGGTATCGGCTCGACAACTATTGCCCCTTGGCCCTGGAAAATAGGTAGTCGTTCCAGGATGAACGACACCAAAATGGAACCGTAGCCAAACTGTTTCAGTTTGGCTTGCTTGCGTCTTGTTAGCTGCCTCTTGATGTTGGTTGTCACTGCAGTGGCCCAATCGAACAATGTAGGATTCATACACTCGAAGGCGAGTAAGAGTTGGGCCTTTGTTGCCTCATGCGGAGCCTGCGATCCTGCAGCTCGCGTAATGGTATGAAGCACTACTCTGAGTGCTAGATTACGGACAGTGTGGATGTCTACCTTCCCGCTTCCCGATTCGGTCCGTGCCCCTGGGCACACTCTTGCCATTACCATGTCCATTTTCTCTCTAGAAGGTCTGCTACCCGTTATGATTGGCATTGAACCTCTGCGCGATAATCCGGTTATAAAATAAACATTGGAAACCTCAAGAGCTAATACTTGGTCCCAAAGTTTGAACACTTCTTCGTTTTCATCCCATATGCTGACCAGGTATTGTAATAGCTCAGGTTGAGCTCGTAAACATGGCGTAAGGAAGAATTTCTTGAGACCACAGTCTCAGAGCGCATTCATGCAAGCTTCGTTTTCCATAGCCATTTCATCTTCCTCCCCATGTTCCCTCTCCTTCCATTCGATAACCATTGTGCCTGAATATCTGCATCAACATGATTAAAAATGCATTGTTAGATCTCTGTTGCATTCGAAAAATCCATTTGGATGGCTCACATTTTGAAAACTTAAAGCGAAAAATTGCGTTGCGCCATTGGCGTGACCCCTTTGTGAGCAAATGTCCATTGGCGCGGGTCCGTGCCCGATACCCGCGCCAATGGAGCGAGCCCTAAAATTTTAAAAGGTTCCCCCCAGAGGTCTAATGCACAATGGAAACTCATAAAAAATGGATCAAAATAGAGCTTAAGGAAGCACCTTTTACCTGGAACAACCGAGGTTTTGAATGATGTCCCGGATCAGTCGCAATCACCGCCGCAAGTTCACACACAAACATACCACTGTTGCTCTCCAAGTGAGGTAAAAAGTAAAAGTAAATTTGTTTTTACCATTTGAAGCATATTTATAACTTTTGAAGTCAAAGTTAGGTTTTAAAAGTCATTTTTCCCAATATTTTAGTGTATTTTGTCGAAAAATGGATTTTACACTTGCTTTTATGTGCAGCGACAGGTTTTTACACGACTTGGACAGTGATACGAGTTGTATTTTATACTTTTTTCAGACTCGGTAAAAACACGAAAAAGTCATTTTGGAGTCATCTTTCAGCTCTTTTATGACTCTCTAAACATGAAAAGATTGCCGAGTCCCTTGTAATTTCGATCTCGTTAAAGTCGCTACGAAACGACATCTACCCAATATACATTTACCCCTTTTTCGGGCTGTGATAGATTATTTACGAAAAAGGAATACCCTAGCCTATCGCGACTAGGAGGTTTTCTCAGACATAGTTTTCTACCTTTTCGGATCTGAGGAACTATTTACGAAAAGGGACTGTTGGAGTTTACTTTTCCGCTGTCTTTTCAAACTCTCTAAATATGAAAAGACACCGAGTTCTTCCTCTGTCAGACTCGTTAAACCCTGATGACATTGGGTTCAGTCGTAATGACGTTATCCGAGTTCCTCCTTCCTAGGGCTCGTTAAATGTACTAGGATGGAATTATATCACAAGCATATGGTATCCTCTTCAAGATTTTGTAAAAATAAAGAGGTACTCGCCAGAAATAGTGGGGAAAAATGGAACCAGCATCATTGTCATGTCGACAGAATGTCGCTCTTGAACATGGAATTTTTCTGCATTCGTGTCGGATTGGGGACATCTCATCTCGTTTTTCACTTGCCACCATGGGTTTGGGTGATCCCTTTTTACCTCTCATCTTCTCTTTGCCTCGTCATCATGACCTTTTCTCTTTTGATGTCAAATACTACCAAATCCACTGTCGTGTCGCCATATGTTCAAGAGAAGTTGGCCTCTGCAAATTTCAACCTTCCTATGATTCTCAGATAATCCTGATTCACAAAGAAATTATGTTCCTCTGCCTTGTGTCGATGATATGGGAAACACTGTGGCCCACCTTCGATCAAGGTCACTTACTGTTGACTTCAGCTCATTATCCAGGAAGATGATCTAGAGACTCCCTTCTGGTACCTTGGAGCCTGCATGCCTCAATGGTAGGTTCTTCGCGTTCGACGTGAGGTTTTCATCATTGGCCTATGATCGAGTGATTATACAGGTGTTCGACACCAGCTCACTGATTCACATGCCGTATATTATAACTATAGTACCTTGAGGACCATTGTCATTATCGGTGGTACCTCTCGCGTCTGTTAACAGCTTTCATCATTGGCTGGTAATCAGGCGATGTTCTCGCATGTTCGACTCCATCCCACTTATTCGCATGCTTGAACTTGTACTTTTTTCGGGTCGAGATGGAGCGCAAGACCCTGGATTTTATCTGTTGGAATCTAGGCTGCGATTTTGTGGATTATTATGATCAGTCACATGACTCATTCATTGGATGGCTGCGACCATACCTGAGTCTATTTATCGATCCTCACTGGATGGCTACATCCATACCTTACATCTGGATTATTGTATACTATGTTATGGATGGCTACGCCCATACCACATATATATCATGTATTTGAAATATCATTTGTACTTCTCTACGCAGGTTTTCCGACGGTAGTGTTTTCATTTGGACGCGTTCTCATAAAGCATTTCACCCCTCTCTCTCTTTCGGGCCTCATGCTTTAGGGGGCATCTGTTACACAGCAATTTTTCACTGTCCCTGCAATTCCCCGTCCCACACATTGGAGGGCTTATTCCATGACCTGTGAGCAGTGACATGACCTAAAAACACTTTTATGGCATTCCCCTGAACATGGACTTTCATTCCCCTAAAGACAACTCCTTGTGAAAAGCCCTAAAAATATCCTTTTTATCCTTGGTGTGACTCGTCAGTGTTATACCCGCGCCAATGGGGGAAATCCTCCAAAGAGGGCACGCCAACTGGCGCTCTGTCCCAGAGTTTCACCCACGCCAGGCTTAATAAGGAGTTTTTTTTTAATAAATGGCGGAAGATTGACTCCAACCAATTCCTAAACTGGTCTCTAAATTGAGTGGGGAGGTTGGATCCGGATCTCCATGTAGAGGAAGTGGTTTTCCACCTCTCATGGAAGCTTCCTTGAGGATAGGGCTAATCCCATGATTGTAGGGATCCCAACTCCCCTTCCACGATCTATATAAGCTTGCCATTTCCCTTTGCAAGCTAGTCTCCAAGAGCCTTCATAACTTAAAGAATGCTACAATAGTCCTCATAGAGCCAAATCAGTAGCAAGGAGATTGACAATCGAAGAGAGAGGCTTGTCCCCATCCCCGACGAGCTTTATCGAGACGTATTCCACTGACGACTCGCCGAAGGAAGATTCAGCGTCAGAGCCAGGTTGTATTTTCCTTTGTATTAATTAATGATAAGCAACTATTGGTTATGGTTCCACTCGTATTTTTCATTATGATAATGAGTTGTGTCCTCTCTAACTGATACATAATTGCATATATTGGGTTTTACGCTTGTGTTTGTCGTGTTTCTTGTGTGTGCAAGTGTTCGATCGCGGCAAGTGAGAGGATTGTGATCTGCTGGAGCAAGGAAACAGGAGTGCCATCTTCTCTACAAACAACATCATTGGATTCAAGGTAAGCCTTCTTCTCCATTTGGTTTATTTTAATTAGGAACTTGCACCTTAGCGTGATACAATTGTTGCTAGACCCAATCTGGGCTAGTATGGATCGCCTCTGTCCGCAGAGGGGATTTACCTCTACAACATGTAGGATTAGTAGATGCCATAGGTTTCTTAGCTTTCTTCACAAATTTTGACATCTCCGAAAATCTCTGTTTATTTTGACTCGCCTGTGAACAATGAAGAATGTTAAGTAGAAAGAGGCAATTTTTATTTACAAATACGAAAGTACCATAATAATTGAAATGATCAAGCGAATGAAACTTGGCACGCGGTTAATACATAAATTCAATGCTTCTTGCAGTCAAATCATTTTTTGAGACATGGCTTAGAAAACCACTTAAGTTATGGCATTAATGGTCAATATGGGTTTATTTTCCTGTGTAATAATTCTAGTCTTTAAATTAGATCTATCGCATCGTGGTGTTATTCATGTGTGAATCTTTGTAAAGTGTAGATCAATTACCTTTTTCTGATTGCAATATCGCAATCGCAATATCGACGAAGATGAATGAAGAGAAAGAGTGTTCAGGAAGTGAAAGTGCGATGTGATAGAGTATATCGCATCGGGGAAATATGGAGGATGACTTTAAGAGTGTCGAGATAAAACTGTGAAATTTGATTTGCAATTTGTGATTTTCCTACGTCGCAGAAGTGGGTCATGTAGTCTCTTTCCTATAGAATTTGTTTGAAAAAAGGAATTTTTTCTTTATCAAAGAGCTTTTATGTATTTCACATCGCAATTTGTGTTGAGGGGATTTTAAGAGCCATATGTGTTTCATTGCTATATCGCGATTGTGATATTGCGATTTTCTTAACATTCTCTGCTCAAGTGTCTTTAAGTCTAAAATTCAATATTTTTTACCCTCTTTGATTCCTATTTCTATTTAAATTTATCACTTAAGGGTAATATTTGTTTTACTTTAAAATTTATAAAAGGTTCCTCATTATTTTTCTAAGGTAACCATGCTAAAATAATGGGGGTTGTTGAATAGCACAACAATTGGCGATTCACTGGAAGAACTAGTTATCTCTGAAAAATAATTTTCTTAGTATTTTTAAATAAGTAATAATAATTGAAGGAAAAAAAAAATATTCAAAATGTTTGAATGAATAAAATCACTCTGAATAAAAGAACTCATATTTATTTTTAGTCTTTCAGAAACCTTTCATAAATAAATATCTTTATTCCTCTATATCAATCATCAAATAGTTTAAAAGATAATGTAAGTTTCTTTTTGTAAATTAGCCCTTTGATTTACTCGTTTTGTCATAGGTAGAGCCACTGCTGCCAGCAGGCATTCATAGCCTCGACAAGGTTACCATTTAAACATCAATGATTCAGTGTCCCATCCATCTATTGTTACAATTTGTTGAGATAAATCCTTAATCATATAACTTTTTTTTTCTTGTTCTTAAAAATTCATTGTCCTGGCTTGATGACCAGAAAGTGACAATGCCATTCACTAGTTATAATTGAACTGAACAAGTTGGCTAGTGATGAGACCCCTTGTCTTATGACTATTTAATAATCATGAGCCATTACCATGGTTTGATATGCAATAGTGGTAATGTTAGTTTATTGTTTACCTATGATCATGGTAACCAGGCTTGTGATGAGACCCCTTATCCTTTTAATTTTTTTATATTTTTGAATTACACTCTAAAAAATAATTTTTAATGGATGGGGAAAATAATTGACTCCTTAAGAGTTTTGTATGACAATTTAGAATTAAATGTGTTTAGTGATAGCAAGTCATTACTTTGTAAGGATGAAACTTTTCTGATTAATAGTAAAGTAAAAATACTTTACAAAGTTTTAGGTTTATAAATTTACAATTTCAATGGATAAAGTCTTTAGATTTGTATAGTATTCATTCAATTTTCAATTTTTGTAGTTATTTCCTCAAGAATTTTTATTCTTCAAAAATAAAAAGTCATAAAATAATTCAGAGGTGTTGTGAAAAACCAAAAGTATGTAATCAAACATTATTCTCCTAAAAATGTGAAAGTATAAGTATAAAAATGTAAAAGTATAGGTATATTACATTTCGAAGAAAATTTTCTCCAAAGAAAAGAATTTTTACAAAATAAACTCATTGATGAGAAGAAAATATTTCCTCCCTTGAAGATCTTGTAACATGAAGGCTAATGGGCCAATTTGTTCTAAGATTTGAAATGGTTCAAGCCACGTTCTTTGGAATATGGTATGCTTACCTTTTTCCTCATGTGTCTTATCCCACTTAAGGACAAGGTATCCAACTTGAAATGTTTTGGGGGAAAAAAAATTTGCATCAAAATAATTTGTTACCATCTACTGGTGCTGAGTGTGAGTAAATTTGGATTTTTCTCTTTCCTCTTCTATTTTAAGGATTTGATACATTCTTAATTGTAAGGAGGAATAAGGAAATTCATCAATAAATTGAACTACGGCTAATGAAGGAAGAGCTAAATTTGATGGAATTACAGCTTCTTTCCCATAGACTAGATTGAATGGAAAAGTTCCTATAGAGGCCTTCTAAGTAATCCTATCTGACCATAGTGCAAATGTTCAATACTTACTCCAATTTTTATAGCTTTGATCAATAGTCCTTTTTATGATTCGTATGACATTTTTATTTGTTGATTCTGCTAAACAATTCCCTTGGGGATAGTAGTTAGCATAATATTTAAGTTTAATATCTCTTATGAGAGCAAAGTTAGTCATACTATTTCCCGAAAATTAAGATGCATTAGCAAACATAGGTTCATTAGGTAAGCCAAACCTGGTAATAAGGAATTAATCGATAAATTCCATAATGGCCTCAGAGTTAGCTACCTTTAGTGGAACATATTCCACCCACTTAGTAAAATAATTATTTGCAGTGAGAATGTATTTATGCTATTTGGATGAGTTAGGAACAATCTCACCTATGATGTCCAATCCCCATTTCTCAAAAGGTTGCTCAATGTTGACTAGATACAAGGGTAAGGCTGGTTTTCTTTGTCTTCCAATGGAAGTTTGCCATGTTTTACATTTTCTCACATATGCATGAGTGTCTTTAAACGTTGTGGACCAGTAATATCCTGCATGAAGGATTTTATGTGCAGTGGTATCCCCTCTGAAATGTCCACCTCCGGGTCCATCATGGAGTTCCTGCAAAACCCTCTTTGCTTTAGACTTCTCAAGGCATCTTAGTAGTACACAATCATAGTTATTTCTAAATAAAACATTTTTTATGATCTGATATTAACTAGCTTTCAATCATAAAGCTCTTTTTCCTTTGTAATTGATTTTAAGTAGGAGCATATCCATTTAAAAATATATATATGAGATAAACATACTATGATTCAGAGTCATTCAAGCTTACCTCAACAATGTGTAATCATCTGATATGTTGGATGCTCCAGATAGTAATCTACAGAGACCGTGCCCTCTTATGATTTTGGCTAGTCTTATGTCAATGGCATATTCCTATAGAGAAGTAACCCAATTTTCTCTTTCTTCTCCCAGTTCCTTTTGAATAAGTAGTTGGTTTACTACCAAAAATGGAACTATTACCTTGGTGTGTATTTTTAGGAGAAAAGGACTAAAATTCTTTAAATATTTGTAAATAAAAATTGCTCTTTTTTCCACTTATGAATAATTTAGTTCAACACCTTTAAGATTTTAACTAAATAAAGAAATGGGTGCTTCAAAATTTTGATCATTGACTTTTGTTAACATAGTAGCATAAGATGTTTCAGATGCAAAAGTATATAAAATGAAATGATTAGAAAAAATTTGGGTAGTCAAATAAGGAGCATTAATGATGGATTGATGATTATATCAAGAGCTTCTCTTTCATTGTGTCCCCATTTGAAGAGTGAATTTTTCTTAATCATTACTTGCAATGGTAAAAAAAATTGGGAAAAGTTTGGAACAAATCCCTTGACAAAATTTATCTATCCTAAAAAGGACTACATGGATTTCTTGTTATGGGGATGAGAGAGTTCATAAATTTCCTTTAACCTTTCTGTATCTATGCAAATGCCTTCTTTTGAAACAATGAATCCTAAAATTTTACCTTCACTTAAAGAGAAATAAGGATTTTTTGGGATTTAAATAAATTCCATATTTTAAACAACATTCAAGGATTTTTTTAAGATCATGATAGTGGCCGCTTATTTTCTTGGAATAATATTTATATCATCTAAATATACAACCACATTTTTATTTATCAGTCCTTTGAAAGCAATGTCTATTGTTCTTTGAAAATTTTCTCTTGCATTTATCAGGTCGAAAGGCATTTTCTAGTAGGAATAAGTGCCCCATTTAGTTCTAAATGTAGTCTTTAACCTATCTTGAGGATGAACCAAAATATGATTGTAGCCTGAAAATCCATCAAGTAAAGACATTAATTCAGATCTAGCAACAATTGCAAAATTTGTTCCATTGGTGGTAATGGGAAATTGTCTTTTAAGCAAGCTTTGTTTAAGTTCCTAAAATCTATACAAATGCGAATGTCACCATTATTTTTCATTACAGGGACTATGTTTGAGACCCACTATGAATGCCTAACAAGGAAGATGATACTCGCCTTAAGGATTTTTTTCAGTTCACTTTTGATTTTACTTTCAAGATCAGGGTGAATTTTCCTTAACTTTTGTTGTATATTCTTTTCAATGGATGTCATTGGGATAGTATGTTGTATGATGGAGGTATCATATGTTTTGATATCTTCATATTTCCACGCAAATACATTATTTTATTTCTTCAGTAATTGAATGAAGTCTAATCTTTCATTTGAGGAAAGACCAAGTCCTACGTTAATATTTTGAGGATTAATATTTGTGCCAAGTTGTTGCATTGTGTTTGGTGCACGCGTGTACGAAATCACACCAGTTTAAGGAGTATGGTTTACCCCTTTAAACTATTGGTAAAGGAAGAAAGAAGTGGAGTAACTGAGCATAATATATATAAAAGTAAACATGCAAATGTAATCTAAAAACTAAACATAAATAAGCAGAAGCTATGAACAAATCAAATGACACTATAATGAAAATGATGGCTATAGGCCCCTCTTATTGAGTGTTGGTAGTAAGGAGAAGAATAATTTACCCTCTTGCCAAAGGGCCCCTAGACAATGGTTCTAGGTCTCGATGCAAGGATGTGATTATCCCAAGCTTGCCTTGGTACAGTCTCCCTCTCTCTCTACTGTGTGGACTGAGCTTGTTGGATATCCAATAAGTGATTCCCCTCTATCTTCAACTCTGGGTCACACACTACTGGTATTTCTTGGGAAATTTTGGCCAGCATAACAATGTGATCAACCATTCTTCATCTCATGGTGGCTTTATATAAAGTATTTCAAATCCTCCTTCCCTCCCTTGGTACATTGACCCAAGGGAGAGGTATGATTCCTTTGTGTGCTCCAAATATTCCATTGAGTGCTCACATAATGTCTAAGGAAGCATTGGTGGTTGTCCTTAGGCGGCTTCAAGTAAGGAGTAACTTGTCCTTTCCTTTATGTGGTCCTGGATAGTGACATTTCGCCACTCTCAGGAATGCGTGCTTATCAAGCCAAAAGGCACACAGAAGGCGCTCTTCTTGAAGGATAATGCTTGCAATCAACATCTAAGACTAGTTCAAATTTGATTTTCCTTAAACATTTGAGATTTTTAAATACTTTTCAGATCCTATAATGTCTTCTAGCCCTACAAATACTTTGGCTTGACATTAATTAGTTTCATCTTCTACTGTACGATTTTCCATTGTTAATAGTTGCCCCCTAATGTTTGAGGTCTAATAAGGATTGTATAGCCGAAATACATTATAGTTTATTTTATGTATCATGCATAGAGAGAGAGAGAGAGAGTGAGAGAGACCTGCGTGAAGCCTTGGGATTGAACACACCCTGCATCGTTTCCAAGAATGACCATGTCTAAGGGATCCCTGCAAGAAAATACAATTTACAATACATATACAAAATTTCAACGAGGCGGGCATGTCCCATGCTCGTGATGCTATGGATAGTTAAAAAAAATTGACAGATACATGTTTTTTCTATGTCACTACTATGGTAGTGATGCTGACGATTGTTGATGACAATTGTTGATGCCCTCATGGGTGTTTTTTTCCTAATGATAGGTGGAATGTGGTACCCAAATGCATAAACTTGGTATGGTATACAGTTGTGCAATCTACGCATAGGTGTTGGTTGGGACCTTCTCGTGTAAGCATTGTTGACAAAGACGCTTATGGAGGCACGAGTCTTCAACGGATCTGATCAAAGTGCAATGGTTGTAAGGTACGATACCTTCTTGACATGAAAGCTTTTGTCATAGTCGAATTTCAGGAGGATCGATGACATCTATGGACAATGATATCTCCCACAGTGCCACCAGAGGATGCCCCTTTGTATGGAGGGGGGTGATCCAAGGTACCGCTTCCTTTTTGGAATATGGGTGTTGAAGTTGACAAAAAGGAAGCCTCAACCGAACGAGGGGTCGCCGCTATGAGGGATCGGGGACCTGGATGCGGTGGGTTTAGCATAGGCATGTTGGCGAGAAGTGACTAAAAAAATAATGATGGGTATTCAGTGGCCTGAGGTCAGATTCTACTTAAGCATCTTGGCAGTAGTCATAGTTATTTTTTAAAGGGAAAAATCCCTGGAGTTGGTAGGACTTCCAGGGCAGGTGTAAACCGGCTATAAATGTCATGATGGTTTGTGCGTGGGGGTGAAATACTCTGACCAAGGGTGTTCAGGGACTACTGCCATGGGAGAAAAGTTGAAATTTGAGGGTGAGGGGACGAAGTGCACCATTTGTGGTATTTTTACACTTACCAAAAGAATAAAATAATGGGGTTTTGTTTGTACAAAACACAGAGACAGGTACCCTAAACATGAAAGTGTTCAATCACTGATGGTGTGAGGAGGGTGTTTTGCTAGGGGTGGGGATCGCAAATGGGATGATGCTGGTGGATTTATGGTGGGCCAGCTGCGAGGTGTTATCACCTAATTTGAACCTCAGGCTGAAAAAGGCAAATCAAGGTAACCTTTAAACCATGCTCAGCCTTGTATCTAGCCCTACAAGGTCAGGAGAGGGCTCTCTCCGGGAAAGATATTCAATGAAATAAAAGAGTAAACTGATATTAAGCTAGGTATAATGATAGGAAATGTTTAAATGAATGTCAGGGTTGTATGGAACAAATGGGATAGTTTGAATCAGAGGAATTAAACCAGAGATACAAGGTATTTCATGGGGAAAGGTAGGCAATAAATTTTAGCAATTAAGTTTAAATAATGATGGGATGGTAAGACTGGTGAGAAGATGAAAAGGGCATAAGTGATGGATCCTCTTCAAACAGAAGAAAACATAGAATATTGAATGTTTTCCCAAGTTAGAGCATTAAAAAATGGATTCTACCTATCTATCTTGAAAGCATTCAACCAGAGATGTTTAATTAATGAATGGTACACATAACAATTTTACATATGAACATAAAGGAAAGAAAAAATGCTAAAACTCATACCACATGGATCCCACAAATCAGAGTTTCATATCTTTATTAATTCCCTGTCAAACTATTACAATGGAGCGCAGAGCATCCTTCTTGATTTCCACACTATTCCCTTACTTACTGAATGACTGACTTTCAAATGATTCAAAATTACATTAAATAGACTGAAATGTGGGGAAATAGATCCATAGAAAAGCGAGCTGTTTTTCTAGCTCAAGAACTAAATTCTGATCATAGAAAGAAACCAACAGCATGCCCCTGAAAGGGAGGAACAAAAATACATTTTGACCACTTTAAGATTCGCTGTTACATCCAACTGTAGAACCAATCCCTTATTAATCATTGCTGGAGATTTCTTACTGGTTCATATTTAGTTTCTCGTCCGTTGACTGTTTCCTTTCCTTTGTTTGAAAATCTCTTTATGCCGAGGAAAACCTTTTGAAAACAACAAAACTAAAATTTATGCCTTTAATGAAGAAAAAGACTCATTTTGAGTGGAAGGAGCTAAGGGAAAGGAGGTGGGCCCGAATCGCAATCGCATTCGGAATGGGATGGGAGGAAGGGGTGTGTTGACATAATTGAAAAGTTGTGATGCGATGGAGCGGACGCAATGGGGCAATTCAATAGAGCGATGAAAATAAGTGAGGTCTGATGGTGCAGAGGAGCAATGCGATAGTGTAAAAGCCAATGCGATGAGAAATGGGAGGAATCCCTTTGAAAAACTCATATAAATGAAGTTTCCCTCTTTACATTGGGAAAATACCCTTTCCTTTTGAAAAGGGCGGAAGGGATTTAAGGTGGGACTGGGAAGGTCAAACGCAATCGGGCATCAGAGGGTAAGCAGGGCGGAGTTTTAACATGTTATGAGAAAGCGCTGATTGTGATCAATCGCATCAGCAGGGAGGGAGGCAGAGACTTTAAACATAGCATGGGAGAAGCGTGATACGATGAAGTACTTAAAACACCTTTCAAAATCATTTTATTACTTTTACAAAGGGAAAAGCGCTTTTGCTTTGGAGCAAGGAGGAAGGGTCTTAAGGTGGGACCCAACGGTCAATCGTAATCGGAAGTGAGAGAGGGAGTAGAGGAAAAGCACATATGGAAAATGCCGATTGCGATGGCGTCATGGCTTGTGATCCATCCCATTGGAAGGATAGATCGACGGCAGAGATGCAATCGGGCAGGGTCAATTGAGGGTTTGCAATCGGCGGGACTCAATCGGAGGTATGTAATCGCATCGGAGTTTTTTGTAGTCACAAGGTTCAATTGGAATGCACAATAAGTATGGTATGATTGCGATTGGAGGAGGGGTATTGCGATCAGATGGGGGATTTTATAATAATAAAACTTTGAAACTTTATTATAAAGTTTAAGGGGAAATGAGGGAAGTGGTTTTATTTAATCACATCAAGGGGGTTATTAAGACTTTTGCAATGTGATTCATGCGATCGAATAGGGAAAAAATGGGGGGTGGGGGTTATGAATAAAACCTTAAAATTTTTATGAAATAAAGTGTAAGCGGGAAATGGGAAAAGGGGAAATATTTGGGCTATAGGGGAACTTCTTTCACTTAGGCATAAATTTCAATCCAGGAATCAATTTTGAGAGTATAATATACCGTTGGAAAGCTCTTCCCGAGCACTTTCTGATGGACATACTTAGAATATGATTTGACATTGAAAATGTTGTGGAAAACACCTTTTAAAGGTAGGGTGATGACTTTGTGGAGATAGCAACTTCTGAAGTGAAAATTATTACATATGATGACATAAAATTACATAATAGATAATAATAAAAGACAAAGTACCATGTTTTCACCTTAAAACATGGATTTGAGGTGAAAATTACATCAAGCTGAATAGAATATTTCTTTGATCTTCCCAAATGCTGTGACTTTGAGTTTATTAAACTTCCTCATGACTTTGTTGATATTTATTGACACATGACTCATTAATTTGACCATGGTGAGACCCTAGAACCTAATGAGACCCATCCTATGACCTACTAACGTTACTCACAGAGTGAAAGTGACTCGTGCCTAAAGACCATAGAGAAGATAATTAGCAAGTGTTACATGAGGGAAAACCGATGAAATACCACTACCATCAATGAATCCATGACCTAATGGAATGGTGAAAATTTATGGTATGGGACTCCTAATATGCAAATTTAAAATAGAAATTTTGATTACTGATGGTAGTATGACCAGGCTGACACTAACACGAGGTGCAGTGGTGCAATTTTGATCTTTTTGTATAACTGGGTCATCCGGGAAGGGGGCTTTAGCTTGTATGGTAAACTTGACCTTATGCATGATGAATGGTTAGGCATGAGGTGCTTCCTGGACTGAAGTGGTATGGCCATGGCATCACTTATGTTGTGAGATATGGTCTACTATGGGTGATGGGCACCATGGAGGGGAGGCTCTACCAACCAACATATATTTTTATCATGTGCAGGGTGAGGTGGTGATAAACATGATCGGATATGAGGACCCTATGGTTTATTTCTGATGGAGAAATTATGTCAGGATATGCAAAGTTCTTTGGGACATTATCATGATGGGGGTAGAATGATACCTACTCTGGAACTTTCATGAGATAACGTTGTGGATGGTTTGTGGGATTTTCCTGCAAAAACCACTACCTCAAGTGAAATCATCTTCTTTTTATCAAATATTATTGAAAGGTATGAGCTTAAAAAGGAACATGAGAGAGGGCATACCTACCGGCACTGAAAATTTAATTTTTTCGAGAGTGCGAATGTGTGGCATTGCCTCTGTTCGCTTGGGAGTTGTTACTTTCATCCTAGTTTTGATTTCAGTTGGGGTTGCCCCCAGGCTTAGATCATGGGGGTGTTTTCCGGTTACTGCCCCCTCTACAGGATCTCCCCGAATATATATTACTGCTGCCTAGGTGACCTTAGGTCAAAGACCCGACCAAACCGTCTGCAACAATCAATGTGCTGATAATTCAAGAGGATGAGGCACCGAGGTTCCCCTATCCCTAGTTGGTGTATGGTGGTTTAGGGGGAGGAGGGAAAAATGGTTGTATTTCTGGTGACTGTTGCTCCTCCTGCAGGTACAGGATGGCATGAGGTTCATTTCCTACGGACTGGGTGGGGGGATTCTCTGTTGGAAATACTGAGGGGGGGGGTGAATCAGTATTCCTTTCAATTAGAGCATTAGTTAATCTTCAATTATTATCAGTGTTTGTAAAATGATAGTAGCAAACAAGAGGAACAAAAATGCACACAGTTTTTAAGGTGCAAACCCACTTCAGGACAAAAACCGCCTAATTCTTTTCTAATAATTCTTTAATATTCAACTCCAATTGAAAATAAAGCTCCAACTTCCTAGAATCTAGAAAAGCATTCTTCTCCCGCTCCCACTGGATGGATGCTCATATGCCTGAGATTCTTCAGTAGTCAACTAAACGGATGCCCCAACACCCAATGAGCTACAACTCATCCTAGCACCACCCTACCACCCTATAGAATAATAAAAGAAGAATGGACTCCCGTACCAGGGAAAATGGTCCACTTTACAATGATATAGAATGATGTATAAGAAGAAGATATACTAGACCATAACCCCAACTTTGAAACAACCACCTAATGATGATCCTAGACCTCCCAACACTACCTCTTCAACCCTTGGTAGATAGATACTAGTACAATTTGTACAATAATGTATTTACAATGCCTAAGTACAATGATTGTATGCAGTGCTGCCCTCTTGAAGACTTCATATGATGAGCTTCTTGCTGTTGTTATTCACCTTGGTTGCTGCTCTTATCATGCTACCCTCTGCTGCACCTTTCTTTGCTTTTTTGCCGTAGAAAGTCTGGTCCTTTGCAACCCTTGACAACACATGATCTAGCCTTTTTTTGCCTTCTAGGAGCTCGATATTGAATCTTTCGTATCTCTGCTATTTCAGATCCTCAATATCTGATTTTTGGTCCTATAGTATTCTCTGAGTCTTTTTTCCAATGCCATATGTCTGACCCAATTTGTATTCTTCAAGAGAGAGTTATACCCAATCTCTCACAATGCCCTAATTATGGATTGTTTCAATAGAGCGCACTTGTACGACATCCCACGTGTCACTGTTTCTTCATTTGGCTCTGACATTGATAGAGATAAGATTAAATACTATGAAATATCTACCATTTTTTACGGAATTCCAATCTGATAGTCAGAGAGAGAGTTATGATGATTTTACCAAGGTCACTTCTTTGATATTAATTTCAGGATCCTGCAAACACCCTGACTTACACAGATCATATCTCCAAAAATATTGCCCACCTTGATCTGAAATTTTTACTACGGCTTCCTCAGCATTTCAGCTTCACCTCATAAAAATTTCAGCTTCTGAACCTCCGTAGAAAAAAATTTAGAGCGCAAATTCCACAATGACCTATTTCAGATGGCCGAATCCCTTGCATAAGGAGGAAATGAAGATCACAATTTATATGAATGCTTAAGTTGAGAGGGGCTTCAACAAGTCAACGTGGGAGGGATTTTAGGAGCATAAAAAATATTAATTATTACTTTTCAATGACCCATGCCCCAACCCCATGGGGTTTTAGCCCACTAACTGGGGGTACAAACTTCAAACATGAATATCTCTCAAACCATGAAGAATTACATGGCATGCCATATATCAATGGAAACATCTCGCAAGTAGAAACCATCAAAATTATTATTGACCCAGAATATATTAATTTGGTAGGTCAAAATTCCCATGCAATATTGGGTTAGCCCCTGGTAATGCTTAGGTTGACATCAATGACAACTGTTGATCAACAATCTCCCGCATTGGCATTGATGGAAACATAAGTACTCCGCCTGTGATCATGACACCTCTTCCTACAACATTCTTTCCCCCTTTGACATCAATGGAAAAGGGTAACTCCCCCTGAAACACAACCATCCTACGGACCTGTACACGCTTCCACTCGCACTGACACACAACCGTCCTGCAGACCTGTACACACTTCCACTCCCCCTGACACACAACCATCCTGCAGACCTGTAATCTACTTCCACTCCCCCTTTATATTCTGAAAAATGAAAATATAATGAGAAATTGGGAGAATCCCAAGCTTCTGGCGAAGATATTCCAATGCTAGTGAATACTTAATATGTGATTTTTTTGGTGCTGCTTGGAATCTTGCTACTTGTCCAACTGCTTGCATAACATTTGGTTGGGAGGCTGTTACATATATAAGACTACTAATCATAGATCTGTACAACCTTTGATCCACATCCTTAGATGAGTCGTCTATGCTCAATTTGCAACCTGTTACCATTGGAGTAAGGATGGGTTTGCAATCTTCCATTTTAAATTTCTTGAGCATTTCCTTGATGTACTTGGCTTGACATATAAATATTCCTTTCTCTTGCTAATATATTTGAAGCCCTAAGAAGTATGTCAGCTCATCAAGTAAAGACATCTCGAAATCACTTTTCACCTTTGTAGAAAACTTCTTACTTAGTCCATCATCATTGCTACCAATTATTGTATCATCCTCTTTAGCTATTAAACATGTTTTGGTTGCTTCATCTAGAACATATATGTCGTTTGGAGCTCAACTTGCTGTAGCCACAATTTCACCATACACGCCTTTCCTGATTTCAGATTTCGTGGAGTTGAATAGTATTGTGTGTCCTTGATCACATATTTGTCCAACACTGAGCAGATTGTGATTCATGTTTTCAACCAATAGAACATTCTTAGCTAGAGCATCTTTACTTCTGAGAGTGACAGTACCTGATCCTATAACATTTTAAGATCCAACATTTCCAAAGGACACGGTTCTGTCCTTCTTCTCTTTCAGAGATACAAATTTATTTCTATCTCCAGCCATATGCGTTGAGCAACCGCTATCAACATACCACACATCTTTGTTCTTTTGAGCCTTGAAAGCGAGAGCACAATTATCATTCTTCTTCTTCTTCCATGTTCATTCGTTCTGTGGCTTCGAAGATTCTTCTGGAGGATTTTCAAGTTTGCAGTCTTTGGCTATGTGTCCAAAGTTTCAACATTTGTAACATTCAATATTATTTCTTAAATGTTCAAATCTATTGATGTTTCGTTGAGTCTTGGGAGGTTCATATTTGATAGATCTCTTGGAATTGTATTCGTTCCTAGGGAACGTGCGACATTCTACAGCTTTATGACCAAATTTTCCACATCAATAATAGTAGCCATAAAAAATATGTTGGTACCTGGATGGAAATTTTCGTCGAGGAATTTTCTTCCAAGTCTGTTCTTGCGAATCTTGTCCAATGAAGTCTACATGCATGTCAGATCTCATAGGCTCATTGTATTTTGTTGTAGAAGCTCCTGCTTCTTCTTTTTGACCGTATAAATCAATCATGCAGACAAGATCGATCTCCCTAGTACCAAAAAGTAATCTAGCAACAAACATCCAAATAAACCTATCTTTCTCTAGACATATGCGATTTACAAAAGAATACTATAAAGGTGTTAAGGTCTTACTGTAGATCCAATGCTTGTTCGAAGTAATTTTCCCTTGATCACTTGAAGGAGTTATCTTTATAGACCTGCAGTCACAAACAAGCAAACATTAAATAGCACCTGTATAGTAAATATTATAAATCATGCCTATCATGGTGATCAAGGAATCCATGAAATAAACAGTTAATTAACAGCTTATTGAGAAAAATGAATTCATTTGTATTAACTTTGAAAGAAGGAAAACCTTACAACCTTAGCCTTGATGTTGAACAGGACTTCCTAGGGTCCGAAGTAGGAATATCCTCTACTCTGACAAGCCTTGCACTCTTCCAACTAAGACAAATAGAGGTATATGATCTCTCCTCACAAAATCTCAATTAAATGAGTCTGAATCCCAACAACACTTAACCTCAAATAATTCTAAAGCTTGACTCCCCTTGAGGCTACCCAATGCCTCTTTTTATAGTGAAAAAGAGGATGTTTCAGTTCCAAATATGAAGGGATAGAATCCTCCTTCAAAGGGATAAGCTCCTCACATCGAGGGGTTAGCTCCTTAAGGTAAGGGATACATGAACGTTAAAAGAGCGGTTCTGCCACTGCAAGATTCTTTCTAGAGGCTTCTAGAATTTACTGAAAGTGAGATTTTTGAGTTTACTTATGCCTTTTTAATATTTTACAGGGGTCCACACCCATAACACAGAGAAATTGCGTTCAGGTACGCAGGAGTCATGAACATTAGGTGCAGGACCGCAGGCAAGATGAAGAGAAAGTGTGATACCAGAGTTAAGGATATTTTTGAGAAATTTTCTCTTATTTTCAAGGCTTGGCATGAGGAAATGACGTGTTAGACTTGAAAAGGAGGAAGTATGAGTGATAATGAGATCATACAGATAGAAGAATGCCAAGATGACAATTTTTAGTGCAACAGATTTCTCCCTAAAGTGCAAAGTCTAGAATAAATGAAGCTGAAGTCTGTCATAAATGAAGAGTGCAGTACTTTATCATTTCAAGGATCATCCTGTGGACACCCCAGTCGGAACCTATAAAAACATTCAATGCAAAATATACATATGTAAACATATCATCGCTGAGGTAGGAATTCCCATACTCAGATCAAAACTAACTAGAAAATAATTTAAACTATTCTGATATAGGAATGATTTTCAATGCATCAATAGTATAGACATGTGTAGACACAGTATGGATTCAGCCATCTATTTATGAATAGTCTAATGTATAAATTATAAAAAAATTCCTCGCAGCCTGGATGGTAGAAACTAGATCCAGGGTCTTGATTTCCACTTTTCGAACTAGTACGATTATATCCATGTGAATGAATGTGTCGAAGTCGAACATGGTAGAAACCACTTGATTACCAGCCAATGATTTAAACTGTTAACAAGTGTGAGAGTAACCACTAGTAATGTCAATGGCCCTCAAAGTAATCAGTACAATCCATGAGATGTGAATGAATGAGCTGAAGTCGAACATGTCATGGAATCATTCGATCGAAGGTCAATGATGCAACCTATCGTTGAAAGCGAGAAACCTGCCCTTAAGGCATGCAGATTTCAAGAACTGACGGTTTCTAGATCAACTTCCTAGATAATGAGTTGTTGTCGATAGGAAGTGATCCGTCGTAGGAAAGCCCACAACATGAAATCATAGATCAAGTTTTTGAAGAAATATATTGGCAAGGACTGACTCAAGGATGGTCAAAATGGATGACAGATATTTTGCAGATGAATGGTTTGTTTAAACTGTCCTCTTGAACACATAACGACACTGCAGATGGTTTGGTGGCAATTGACCCAAAGCTAATACCCAGAAACCAGCTGGAGACTTTCAATATGGTTTGATTAACTGTGAGGCAAAGGATTTCCCAACCCAGGTGAACAAAATTGTCGTGTTCAAGAGTGCTTAACGGCTTTTCGAATAATCAAAATACAACAAACATGTTCATTTTTCTCTCTTTTCCCCCACCATTTCTGGCAAGTACCTCTTTATTTTTGACAAGCTTGAAGAGGATAACATTTTCTTGTTTATAAGCTCATCCTTCGGATGAGTCCAACTTAGTTTAAGATTCAAACCCTAAGAAGGAGTGGTTCGTTCCTATTTTGAAATTAAACAGGTCCTTTACTATTAAATTTTAACGAGTCCAGTATAGGAGAAACTCGGTGCTTTTTCAATTTTAGAGAGTCAGAAGAAAAAACTTAAGAAGACTCCATGGGGGTACTTTTTCGTAAATTTAGTCTCTCAAGCCCGAAAAAGGATAAAATAATGTGGGAGAGAACTCTATTGACCGTAGTTAGTCAACGTATACCTTTTTCATAAATATTCCATCTCAGTCCGTAAAAGGGGTAAACTTATACTTAAAGGATGATCATTCATTTATTTTAACGAGTTCGAATAATCAAATGCTCGACAATCTTTTCAATTTTCGAAAGTCTAAAAAGATGTTAAAAGAGGACTCCAAGTTTTTGCTTTTTCATAAATTTTTTGAAAGAGTCCAAAAAAGTGATAAAAGTATGCTCTTTGTTGAAAAACGATCAATTTTCTTGAAAATTCTAATTTCTGCACAAAAACTCGAAACATTACACATACATGTTTAACATAAATAAAAATTCTTTCAAAATTACCTTTTTAAAGTGAAAAATAAACAAATTAAAAATTCATTTATTCGAAAAAACTTATAAAAAGGGCTTTTCTAACTTCATTTTTACCATTTGAGTTCAAAGTGAAAAGTGATAGCCTTTGGGTAAAAAATTTCCTGTGAAGGTTTTGGAAAATTCGTCCAGCGAAATCGAGAATCATCAGCTCCAGGTAATCCATGACCTCCCTATCTTGCATTTCATCTATTTATATTTCGTTTTTAGGATTTAGATTTCATTTTTAAGGGAAAAATAGGTTCAAAAAATCGCCCATGGGGGTCCCCAGGTGCAACACACGAGCCCTGCAGACCCCGAATTTTTTCTACATAGAAAAAAGTATTGGGTCCACACCTGTTCCACAATGCCCATGCGTACCTACGCACTGTGTATGAAAATAGAGTGCAGACCCCACGCAATTAAAATTTCAAACTCAAATTTCTCCAATTCCACCCAAGATTTTTCAAACTAGATTGTTCTAATATATATTTTCATACATTGTAGGATAAACAAGCTGCTAATTTGGAGAGAACGCGAGCATGAAGACGTAGATGACGCTGCAATGCTTCATTTGCCTACAATGCAAGCATTAAGAGCATGCATTTTGCATAAATTCTGGGCCATTCAGGGCATGAGGGTACACGTAGACCTGCTAACATGGTTGGTGAACAGATGGAATGTACAGGACCAGTGTTTTATTATTAGTGGCCACCGGCTCAAAATTGAGTTGGAGGATATCTATTTTTTGACTGGTTTGTCCAAGAGGGGTGAACAAGTTTCTCTGTTTGGGACTAGACCAGGTGGCCAGTCTGTTGCTAGTCTTCGACTAGAGTTCTGTAATGATCAGGTAGACCCCTGGGACAAATAGATTGACATAAAAACTATCATCTGTCCCGAGCTTAAAGTTATTGCATTTACTATCACCAAACTATGCGGGAGCACAGTGTTGCATGTGGCTACCGGTTCCCAGATGCGCATTGTTGTAGACTGTTTTCGAGGCACCATTTTCAACTGGTGCGAAGCTGTGTTGGCCAATGTAAAAGGAAAACTAATCAGATCAAAGAATGGAAAGCTAAAAAACTTTGGATATGGATCCATTATAGTCACCTTTGCTCTAGAGAGGATCCCCATGTTAGCTCCGCAGAACATTCTTGTTGATGCTAGTAGACCTCGAGAACCTAGGATGGTTTGTTGGGTTGCTTTGATGGCCCATCACGCTACTAAGGGCATCGAGGTTGTTTGATTTCCTTCTACATATTTTCATTGGCTAGAACGCCAAATTTTTGTTATAGATGACTTTCCATACACCAGGATAGATTTCCACGGTGACCGAGAGATGGCTCTCCCAACAGGGGAACAGTGGGATGAATCAGGTAAAAATCATTTTTCAATAATTTCTAAGTTCTAATTTTTTTTGTATTTTAATTGTCCCAAAACTAATAATCAAAAGTTTAAATGCAGATGTGGGACCACGGCGACCAACCCATCTCCAGCCTTATGAGAGAAGGCATCCAGCTGCAGCTGCACCAGCTCCAGAGGGCCAATCAGTAGATATCCTGTCTGATTTAGAGCATTACCTAGTGCACCTAACTCTAGACATTCTAGAGACCGACATAGATGATATTTCGCTCAGATTACAGAGATATGTGATTGGTGTCCCGGGACCTTTTAGGAGGTTCTTGTGTATGGTGGCCTGGGCAATGGTCTCTTATCATGATCATCATCAGGGATAGCATGATTGTTTTGTAGACTCATATTTTTGACCTTTTGTATTATCATTTTTGCCGATCATAAGGTGTTTTTCAACCTATGATCGAAGACGATGTATATTTAAAAAAAAAAACTTCTATGCTATGATATATCACTATTATCGGCTATTTGTGTACATGTTATTGAATGTTGTTTAGTTTACTGTTTTGATTATTACAAATTTCGATTTATCATACTAGAAGCAACTACATCTGCTAATGTATTTAAATGTCTTGGAATATGCTAATATTTGATGTAATCAAATTCACGTTCCAAGAGACAAACTCTTAAAAATAACCGTAATAACACTGGATTTCTAATGGCATAAACCCTGTTAAGCTGTAATACAACAAGTTCAGAATCCAACCTAACAATCAAACTCTGAATTCCAAATGATATGGATTCAGATAATAACTCAATCACTGCACTATACTCTGCAATGTTATTCGTTGTTTGACCAAGGCTTACCCCATGCATGGATACTAACTCGTCAGAGGGTGAATAGATAACCCAAGCTACGGAAGAAATGTTCCGTGTACTACGACAAGCACCATCAGCAAAACCAATGTAGGTTTGAAGAGACGTCGAAATCTGCAATATCAAGAGTAAAACTAAAATAAGCAGGAATAGTGATAAGAAGACACTCTAAACTAGGCACGCTTTTCTAATCTAAGACACACAAGCAGTAAAAGGAAATCTAATCTAATCAAAAATCTCCACACCAAATTTAAGCATAATATCTCTTTAGATAAAGCCCATTTCTAGGTTTATCTATAGGGACACCATCAAAATCTATCAACTCATAGGCCCCTTTTGCCAACTTTCACTTAACAATGAAAGGACCATGCCACATAGGTACAAATTTTCCAGCCCCTAGCTTATCATTGGCTTGATCGTATACTAAAACTAGGTCTCCTTTTAAAAAATTACGAGGTGTAACATTTATATTGTATTGAGCCTTTATTCATTTGACATGAGCTTCATTTGCTAATGCATCATTTCGTCGATTCTCATCTAGCTCAGCCAAGTACAAAAAAATCTTCTCCTCCTTAGATGTAGCTAGGAGTAATTCTATGGCTAATTTCAATGACAAAATTTTGCATTCAATAGGCAACACAACTTCCAAACTGTAAAGTAGTTGAAAGGGAGTGAAACCAGTTGATGTTCTTACTGAGGTCCGATATGCCCAAAGTGCTGAAAACAACATGGAATGCCAATTTGACTTATGAATACCAATAATTTTTTTGATCATAGTGACTAAAACTTTATTTATAGCTTCAACCAGACCATTAGCCTGCGGGTAATAAGGAGTATAACTATTGTGGCATAGGCCAAGTTGATCTGTCAGTTCAGTCATCATGATATTTCGAAAATGACTTCCATGATCCGTAATAATGTCTTGACGAACATCGAATCTACAAATTATATGATTGAACATGAAAGTTGCAGTAGTCTTGCTGTCTGCCGAAAATGTAGGCATCGCCTCAGCCCACCTAGTAAAATAATCTACCGCTAAGATAATATATGCATGCCCCCCAGCTGAGTGAGGGTTACATGGAATAAATTCAATACCCCACTTTGTGAAAGGACCGATGGAAATTATAGGGTGAAGAGGAGTAGGTGGTGCACACATTTTACGATCAAAGACCTAACAATTGTGGCATTTCCGGACTGCATAGATACAATCTTTGAATAACGATGGCCAGAAATAACTAGCGCACAATATCTTTTGGGTTGTGGCATACCCAAACATATGACTGCCACATGCTCCAGAGTGGCAGTCATTTAGAACCTTCTCAGCTTCGTCATGAGTAAGATAGCATCGGAAAATAGAATCCGCTCCACGACGATAGAGTGTATCACCAATAATATTGTATTGTTGGCATGGGAAACATATTTTCTGTCGCTGAGATCATGAGATTTCAGGCCGAAAAGATTGGGTTTGGAGATAAACAATAATATCCCCATACCAAGGATCAAGTGTACTGATAAGAAACAAGGATTCATCCGCAATGGGCTACTCCGCCACAGTTTCAGTATCAGTAGAGGGGAAATCACACATCTATTCGGCAAAAACAAATCGGAAAAAACCAAAGATTTTTTTTCCTTGGATTTTTCAAATTCTAAGTCAAATTCCTGCAGGATAACTATCCATTTGGAATACTTTTCCCCTAGCAATTGTTTGGTCAAGATGTACATCATAGGGTTACAATCAAAAATTACTGTGGTTTTGCGTAATAAGATGTAGTGTCGAAATCTTTAGACAGCTTGAATAGCTGCCAAGGCCAATTTCTCCACATTTGTGTATTTAATCTCAGTCAGATGCATATTCTGACTAAGATAATAAATCACATGTTCATTGTTGAATTCATCTTCCTAAACTAAAACCATCCCAATGGTGGAATGAGAGGTGGCGAGGTACAAAAAATAGTCCTGGTTGTAATTGGGAGTATGCAGTAACAGTGCATGGGTCAACGCGTGTTTGAGTGTATCAAAAGATCAATTAGCGATCTCATCCAAAAATAATGGAACATTCTATTTTAACAACCTGGTAAAACCCTTTGTTAACTCGGTGTAGTTAGGAATGAAATGACGTAAAAAGTTTTCTTTCCCCTGCAAACTTTGGAGTTGGCACAAAGTCGAAGGAGGAGGTAGATTGACAATAGCTTCGACCTTCGATGGATCAATGCGAATGCCTACTTTCGAAACAATAAATCCCAGTAAGAGACCCGATTCTGCACAGAAAACACATTTGTGTGGATTCAACCGAATTCGATAATGCCTACATCTGATAAAGATTTCTCGTAAATGAGTGAGATTATCGGCCCTACGTGATCAATGAGCAGGTAAATCATCGAGATAAGGCTGCACAATGTGCTTAATGTCATGAAATGCGTAAGACATATCCCTTTGAAAAGTTTCCCCAACATTATTCAATCCAAAGGGTAGTTTGCAATAAGCAAATGTTCCCCATGGACAAATGAAAGTTGTTTTAGGTTGATCAGCAGGGAGTATGTTTATTTGATTGTAACTGGAAAAACCATCCATAAAGGAAAACATTTCACTTCCAACACAATCATCAATTATTTGATCGATATAGGGGGTTGGATAATTGTCGTTAGTACAAGCTCGATTAATATCCCTATAGTCGATACATGCTCTTATCGTTCCTTGTTTTTTGTTAACAGGAACAATATTCGATACCCAATCGGTTAAAGGAATTGGATAAATGAAACCTGCATGAAGTAATTTCTCAACTTCGACTTTGATAGCAGTAGCTTTTCGCGGATGTATCTGACATAAATGTTGACGGACAGGTTTTTCATCCGGGTAAGTCTTGATTTCATGTACAACAATTGACAGATCGATACCTAAAATTTCTTCATATGACCAGGCAAACACGTCACGAAATTCTTGAAATAGGGCTTTATAAGTTTGGATTTCATCGTCCATAGAGCAAGCACCTATATGAATGTTTTCAATTATTCCTAGCTTAACTGAAATTTTAATAGGAATCGTTCGAGAGATATTTTCCAAATTTAATTCAAAATTAGGATTTTGCAATGGATTCTGCAGTTCTTTGACATATTTAGCAGTAAAAATAGAAGGGAAATCATTTTTGAAATGATCCAGCTCAAGTAAAAAAGAAGATCGGTGATGTAGATCTTCCCATGGTAAATCATCAACAGACAAAAGTTCACGAATCTGTTCATCAGTATGAACAGAATCGAGAAATGTTGTTGTGGCTGAGCTAGATATAGAAAGTGATTCCTCAGGGACCACATTCATTGGATCAGTTTCGGTTGAAGAAGGATTGGAAAGTGACTGTACAATCTGATATGCAATTTCAAATGGAATTAAAGGCATCGTGCCATCAAATGAATCTAACTCAGAGTCGGAAGGTACGATCCAAGGATCATCAAACGTAATAGTATTCGATGAAATCATATGACTAGTTACGATAGAAGGCGATATGTTAGGAGGAGGAAAGGAAAATTTTCTTAGTAAACCAGAATATTTAATCAAACCTACCCCAACATCCTTGTAAGGGATATCCATTTTACCGATATGCTGGATAGTTTCTGTAGAGGTTGGATCAAAGGAGAAATAATTTAATTGGTCTATTGTAACGATCTTTCCTTGATGTGGAAACTTGATAAGCCAAAAGACCGATGAAACAATAGCAGCCATAGCATAAGACCAACTATGACCCAGGAGAAGGTTGTAATCTAGAGGGGCATCAACCACTTCCACATCTAGATTTACGATTTTGCCTTCGACCCCTATAGGTAAATCCTGCAAAATAATGAAAGGATGGAATCCTCAGCCATCAAAATCCTTTAGAATTGTCAGAGATTGATTGAGTTTAGGAGAACCAAGCGATTTCCAACATTGGATCGACATAATACATGTAGAAGCCCCTTCATCAATCACAGTCCGAAAGATCGGTCTGTTTTTAACTAATACTGGAATATGGAAATCCATTTGATGAGGTAGGCGGGGTGTACTATTCTCTAAATTGAAGATTATTAGGTTCAAATCCTGAATATCGACAGCTCCTATGGTAGACAAAAGTAATTTACGCTGTGCTGGGCACGATTGCAGCACTTCCAAAGCTAATATTGCTGAAGGGGAAATAGCTAAGTCCTCAACAATGTTGTAATTCTGAGCAGCTCTCGCATGTGGATTGAAATCTGATTTACAAAATACACCTTTAGTAGGCGGTTTGATTACTAAGTCTAGATTGGGTTTCTCAATCTGTAGCAGACCAGAAACAAGAGGAGGTGTAGTTGATGTGTTTGAACTAGAAGATTCTGCTTCTTTACCATCAACAGGATTCTTACTACCATAATCTTGTGATCGCGTCACAATCCTGACACGAGACATCATCAGAATAGGTTCTTCTGAGGCATTCGAGGTAGAACCAATCATATTACTATCTTGAGTAGGAAAAGGATCCTTCAAGACAGCAGGTTGTTGAGAACCTTTAACGAATTTTGAAACCTCTGCTTGATGTGGGCATTCTTTAGTAAAATGATCCTCGTCGCAAATGAAACAAGGATAGCGAGGCTTGCATTTTTCGTCATTAGATTCATTTTTATCAGCTTTATCTTTTGAATTCTTTTTGTTTTTATTCTTCCCCTTCTTCTTACCGCCGGATTTAGATTTGGACGTATATGTCTCTACGACATGAATGTCGGCAGAAATTTCAGCGGATGACTCTCCTTTCGCAGAATCAGGTAAAGTTATTATAGGAGAAGAATTATTTGAAGATTTATTCTTGATTTTAGTATTAACTGTACCAATCATACCATCAACGGCATGAGACCCTGAAGGAGCTGTAGTTATTTGACCTTTTTTTGGAAGATCGGGGATTTTTTCATGTAAAGTACCTGACTGCATATAGACGAGGTCAAGATACTGAGCTTGAGCAATGACTTGCTCCTCAGTAACAACTCCGGCCTTAGCTACATATTTAGTGATTTTGGGTAATAATGATTTAACAAAACATTCCACCAAAATTTGATCCGGAATGTAAACTTTCACTAAACGCCTTCTACGTCACCATTCGTGAATATGATCAAAAATATATGTGGATGTGGATTGCTTTAGCGAAGTCAACAGTTCCATGCCATTTTTGTATCTAATAGGCAACTAAAAATGAGTTAAGAAGGAAGTTGCTAACTGACTGAAATTATTAAAAGAGCCTAGTGGTAACTCAAAGTACCATTTGGCGGCAAGACCAATAAGAGTTCCTTGAAAAAGACGTAAGTGAATTGAATCATCAATTATTGAATTAGATGCACACCAGAGGTGATAAGTCATAACGTGATTTGATGGATCCTCTCCTGACTTACCCTCGAATTTTGGTATATCACTGGGCAACTTATGCGGCATTGGCGGCCAATACGTATGATAGTAAATTGGATCATTTTTAAGGTGCAACAAATCATGTAAATCCAAAGTTGCAATAAATGGTAACTAATGGTTAGGGTCGCGAAAAATTTGCGTAACAAGAGCAATTCGAGGAGGAGGATACCCAGGATAACTGGGAATCAGATTTTCATAAGGAATGGTATAACCCCCTGTGAAACCAAGATTAACCGGACCAAACTGTGGTTGTTGAGGCTGTTGATAAGTATAGCCAGGGTACGGTTGATACTGATAAACTGGGTTTTGTGAAATGGGACTCAACTGATACTATCCCTGGTATAGTTGATATGTGAATTGAAATTGACTTGTGACAATCATACTTGTACCATCTTGTCTCGTAGGTATCTGGGCCAAAGTCTGAACTATAGGTCTTGACTAGGGTACAGAAACTTGAGGGATTTGCACGGATGCAGGGATAGAAGAAACCGAAGCTACAGATACTCCAGAAACACGTGTTATAGGTTGAAAAAATGTTGCAGTAGTTGCAGCAGTTTGAGGCGGAGTCTGAGGTGTACTAGGCCTATACTTTTGAATAGAACCAGGTGCAGGGATTTGAACAGTAGGCTAGATAGGTTGCTGACTTGGACCAGAAACCAAAGGCTGTCCAGGTTGAGTAGACAACTGCACATTAGGTTGTATAATATGTTGAATTTGGGATGGATCCCACACCATGTTCATTCTGGGGTATTTTCCCATAGAAGGTTGAATGTAAGTACCATAGCCTGGTTGAACGTAGGGTTGATAATTAAGAGGTAAAATTCCAGCTCCTTGTACAAATGATTGAATAGAAGGTGGTTGGAAACCTTGAGTTGGGTACTGACCTTGAGGTTGATAACCCTGAGGCATGTACTGAATCTAGGGTTGATAAGGACTTTGAGGAACATACTGATTTTGGGGTTTACCTTGGGGTATGTATTGTCCTGAAGGCTGATAACCTTGAGGTATGTACTGTCCTTGAGGTTGTTCTCCAAAATAATATTGTGCCACAATTTTTCCTGGGAAAAATTTACCTTGAGGTTGCCCCCCAGGTGGTAATTGACTACCTTGAGGTTGCCCCCTGGGTGGTAATTGACTACCTTGAGGTTGCCCCCCAGGCGGTAACTTATTTCCCTGAAGTTGTCCCCCAGGCGGTAACTGACTACCTTGAGGTTGAGGATTTAGAATATTACCAAACATCATAAATATTTTCTCTGTGTTCGACGTTTTAGTTTTAATTCCATTAAGACCAGGTGATAATACTTGTTCAATCGGTCGAGGAGCTTCTCTTGAGAAATTACCAGAGAGAGCCTGATACCCCGAAGGACCACCGTGTAAAAATGCTTCTAGTGTTTGGGAAAACATTGATGACTCTCCTAACATGATAGATGAAGGATAATAACCTCTGGGCATAGGATGAAATGGAATTCGAGGTGGAGAAAAAGCAAGACCCAGATTTTCTAAAAAATTTGTCAAAGATAAGTACCAAGCGTCACTCCTAATAGGGCTGTAGAAAATGGATTCATACTCCCTAAGATTCAAATATTGTGGGGATTCGGGAAGAGATATCTCTTCGTCTGGACTGACAAGTTCTTCAATGGAAATGAGGCCAGATAGAAGATCTTTAGAAATAATATTTCTTACCCTAGGTGAACCAGGATCACTAGAAGTTGGAGTAATAAATCCTGAGGATATTTCCAAAACAAAAAGTTCAGTGTCAGGTTCAGAAATTTCAGGTTCTTCAGCTAGTTCACTAGAAGGAGAAATACTACCAGTAACTTTGGAAACTAAAATCGGTTCTTGAATGTGTTTTGTCGTGGGTATTTTATGATCAGGATGAACAACTATAAATGAACTTCAAATCTCTGTTGATCTAATTCTATCGCTACTTGATGATACTAGAGCACGCAGCCCTTCAAGCTGACTTGGTGTATACTCAGGGGGCTTCCCCCGAAGTCTCCGGGACTGTCTCGATAATTCTGCCACGATTAAATATTAATCAATCACACGTAAACAAAGAAAATCTCAATTAAAACACCTAAAGTCTCTAAAGAAACTAACAGCTGAATCACGCGCCTAAAAATCTAAGAGTTCAAACCACACACAAATAGTAACTTCCTGTACTAGAATCACTATTTGGTGATGAAATCCAACTTAGTATAAATTTAATACAGAAAGGGTGGTTGGAATAGTTACCCCGACAACCTGCTTAATGAAATAGACTGGCACAAGTTTCTTCACAAAACCACCTTGAGTGAAGAGAACCCCCCAGAGAGTCCAAGTGAGTCTAGTTGACGTCTGCTCTAGGTACAGTGAGATCTTTCCTTCACCGTCACCTTAGGAAATAATCTTAAGCTTATGGACACTAAGGTTACCAACAGTAATAAATACAACTGGGGGAACAGTCTACGATCTGATTCCACGCGCAAGGGCAGAGTAACTAAGCTCAATCCCCTTGAAGTCTCCTCGACATGTTCAATCTGAGGTTTACCGACAAGTGACCCCAAGCTCCTCAACAATGGTTAATCTGAGGTTTACCGTTTGTAATGTGCGCATATCTTCTATCTTTCCCAATGAAACAAAATTGATTGTCTTAAAGGTTCGGACATTATCTCGTGATTAACTCCTTTAAGAGAAGCTTCCTAGATTGTACCAATTACAATTGGATTTATTTCCTACCGCAATATTTATCTACTTGTTTGTTTTTACTATCTTGGAGAGTTAATTACTCCCTACTCCAAGATACTAGCCTAAGCTATATTGGTGATAAGAGCCCTAGAAATAAAAATATTACTAGATTAATTTTAACTAAGTGTTGTTTTTATGGGCTGTTCTTCAATTCAATAGGTATGGAAATGAAACTTTGATGGTGTGAAGACTCGACTTCCAAAAACACTAAAAATGCACCTAAAAATGATAATCAATTCGTTTTTCTTTCAACGAAATTCTAGCTAAAGAAAGAGTTCAAGAATGCAATTCTTTCAAGAGACAATTCTTTCTTTAAACATGAAGAATAAATGGAAGAAAAAATTCTTGTATTTTCAATAAGAACTCAAAACGAGACAAATAATCAATTCTCACAATAAATCCCTTTCATTTTCAAGACTCAAAACTACAAAAAACAACTTTCCTTCAAAAGAGATCTACAAATTCTAAAAGCACTCAAAACTATAAAAAACTAATTTTGAGATCTACAAACTCTAATTGAATAAAAGATTTAATAATTTTTTTTGAGAATTTTTTACTTAGTTGTTCAATAAAATAAGGATTCATTTGTCCAGAATAACAAACAAATAAAAAAGCATGCAGATATGTTTCCTTTTGTAAAAATGAAATTCAGAACTTATAACAAATTTTGTTCAAAGATTTGCAAAGAGACAACTAGATCTGTTTCTCAAAAAAGGATGGATTTCACAACCAAGTCAGACTCATCAAGAAGACAAAAAGACTAGTGTGATCTAAGGTATTTCCAACTTCCAATCTTTGAGTCACTACATAGACCATGTGAAAACCAGTCCAAGTATGCAAAACTTCTAGAAAATCACCAAAAACACAAATATTGTTGAAACTCACTAAAAAGAGGCTTTTGACAGGAACAATACAGATCTGGAAAGATACTAGAAACCCTAAATCAAATTAAACATAAACTGGAAGAAGAAATCTGGAGTTTTTCAAAAAATTTAACAGGGTCTGCAAGCCCCAGAAGTAACAGGTGCGGTCCCACACTATTTACAAAGTGCGAAATTGCCAGCACTGTGCAGGAGAAAAAAGTACGATCCCTAGAAAATTTCAAGAAAAACACAAAAGACTTCGAAACTTTCAAAAGAAAAGTAAACCTAAGCTACCTAGACAAGTATCCATCAATAAAAAATTAGAAAAATCATTTTCTCAAGTCAAAATAAAGGAAAACCAAAAACAAGAATCCTTCCCCAGTGGAGTCGCCAATTTGTTGACCGGATAAATCAATCTTGTGGACAAGATCGATCTACCTAGTACCAAAAATTAATCTAGCAACAAATAGCCAAACAAACCTATCTTTCTCTAGACATATGCGATTTACAAAAGAATACTATAAAGGTGTTAAGGTCTTACCATAGATCCAATGCTTGTTCGAAGTAGTTGTCCCTCGATCACTTGAAGGAGTTATATTTAAATACCTGTAGTCACAAACAAGAAAACATTAAATATCACCTGTATAGTAAATATTATAAATCATGCCTATCATGGTGATCAAGGAATCCATGAAATAAATAGTTAATTAACAGCTTATTGAGAAAAATGAATTCATTTGTATTAACTTTGAAAGAAGGAAAACCTTACAACCTTAGCCTTGATGTTGAACAGGCCTTCCCGGGGTCTGAAGCAGGAATCTCCTCTACTCTGACAAGCCTTGCACTCTTCCAACTGAGACAGATAGAGGTATGTGATCTCTCCTCACAAAAATCTCAGTTAAATGAGTCTGAATCCCAACAACACTTAACCTCAAATAATTATAAAGCTTGAACTCCCCTTGAGGCTACCAAATGCCTCTTTTTATAGTGCAAAAGAGGAGGTTTCAGTTCCAACTATGAAGGGATAGAATCCTCCTTCAAAGGGATAAGCTCCTCACATCAAGGGGTTAGCTCCTTAAGGTAAGGGATACATGAACCTCAAAAGAGTGGTTCTGCCACTGCAAGATTATTTCTAGAGGCTTCTAGAATTTACTGAAAGTGATATTTTTGAGTTTACTTGCACCTTTTTAATATTTTACAGGGGTCTGCACCCATAACACAGAGAAAGTGTGTTCAGGTACGCATGAGTCATGAACATTAGGTGCGGGACCGCAAGCAAGATGAAGAGAAAGTGTTAAGGAGATTTTTGAGAACTTTTCTCTTATTTTCAAGGCTTGACATGAGGAACTGATGTGTTAGACTTGAAAAGGAGGAAGTATGAGTGATAATGACCTCATGCAGATAGCAGAATGCCAAGATGAAAATTTTTAGTGCAACACTTCATCTTTGTAACCGATGTCAGTTTTGTCGTTGTAAGATCGCTGATTGTTGATGAGTTCTTCCAATGCCCTTGAGCTATTGGCATAGTTTTGGATATTTTTTCCTTTCTTCACTTCCTCACGTAGCGAGACTACTTCGGCTTCTAATTCTTCCCTTTCTTGGTTGCTTTCTTCCAACTTATTTTGAAGTGACTCTTCAATGCATTTGTGTTCTTCAACTTCAATTTTGAGACCTTGAACTTGTTCTTCAAGAGTTTTGGAATGGATCTTCTCTGCCTTGAGATCTTTTATAAGCTTGATTGCTTCCTCATAAAATTATTCTATGGTCCATCCTTCTTCTTCGTTGTTTTATACCTCTTCTTTATTGTGCTTGGGTTTATTTTGCTTGGCCATAAACAATACTCTCTCATTGGCTTACTCTTCACTGTCATTGTCTTCATCGGATGATGAGCTATCTTCTTTAGAGAGAAAGTTCCTTTTGGATCCTTGTTTGTTGAATTTCTTAAAGCCTTTCTTTCCTTTTGAGTTTCCATTACTTCTGTTTGCACATTTTGATGCAAAATGCCCAACCTCATTACAACTTAAACATATCAATGGAATTTTACCTTTCAATTGTCCCTTACCAATTTTTAGTTTTCTCATGAAGTAAGCATATTATTCATCTAAAAGACCTTCTTCATCATCTCCATTTTCTTCACACTTGCAGGGGCATGTCTTTTCAATTGAAGGTTGTTTATCCTTATTGGTTTTCTTAGATGCAAAGAACGCATTTTCTAGATGCAAAGTACCCTCTTCTTCATCAAGTCTCATTTCATATGCTATGAGAACTCCATGTAATTCTTCCTTGCTGAGTTTGTCCAGATTTTCACTGTATTCTAAGACCGATACCTTTGGGTTGAATCTCTTTGATAATGTTCTAAGAATCTTACGTATAATAGTCTTCTCGTCAACTGGCTCTCCCAATCCTTCCAGAGTATTGGTTATTTCATCAATGTATTGGAAGTATGCAGCAATGTTGCAATCTTCTTTCATTCTGAGTTGCTCAAATTTTTCTCTATAGATTTGAAGCTTTGCTTCTTTGACATTTGAGTCACCCGCATATATATTCTCAAGCTTGTCCCATACATTTTTGGCGGTTTTACAACCCAACACCTTATGATAAGCAGATTCAATAAGTCCACTGATAATAATATTCTTTGATTTTGCATCATTTACCAAATTCTTCTTACCTTGTTCATCCGCGGTTGATGTAAATCCATTTTGAACAGTGTCCCATACTTCGTAACCTTGCGCCAAGAGATAGACCTCCATTCTTTCTTTCCAAAGTGCATAATTATTTTCATTGAATAGAGGTACACCATTCTTGGTATGCTCCATGACCTCCTTCCAGCTGTTAAACTGCTATTGAAGGAACCAAGCTTTGATACCAATTATTGGAAAAACTGAGAGGGGGGGGTGAATCAGTATTCCTTTCAATTAGAGCATTAGTTAATCTTCAATTTTTATCAGTGTTTGTACAATGATAGCAGCAAACAAGAAGAACACAAATGCACACAGTTTTTAAGGTGGAAACCCACTCCAAGACAAAAACCACCTAATTCTTTTCTAATAATTCTTTAATATTCAACTCCAATTGAAAATAAAGCTCCAACTTCCTAGAATCTAGAAAAGCATTCTTCTCCAGCTCCCACTGGATGGATGCTCCAACGCCCGAGATTCTTCAGTAGTCAACTGAATGGATGCCCCAACACCTAATGAGCTACAACTCACCCTAGCACCACCCTACCACCCTATAGAAGAATAAAAGAAGAATGGACTCCCGTACCAGGGAAAATGGTCCACTTTACAATGATATAGAATGATGTAGAAGAAGAAGATATACTAGACCATAACCCCAACTTTGACACAACCACCTAATGATGATCCTAGACCTCACAACACTACCTCTTCAACCCTTGGCAGATAGATACTAGTACAATTTGTACAATAATGTATTTACAATGACTAAGTACAATGGTACCTTTACAATGATTGTATGCAGTGCTACCCTCTTGAAGACTTCATATGACGAACTTCTTGCTACTATTATGCACCTTGGTTGCTACTCTTGTCATGCTACCCTCTGCTGCACCTTGCTTTTCTTTGCTGCCATAGAAAGTCTGGTCCTTTGCAACCCTTGACAACACATGATCTAGCTTGCCTTTTAGGAGCTCGATATTGAATTTGGTGTATCTCTGTTATTTTAGATCCTAAATATCTAATTTTCGGTCCTGTAGTATTCCTCTAAGTCTTATTTCCAATGCCATAGGTCTGACCCAATTTGGTTTCTTCATGAGAGAGTTATGCCCAATCTCTCATAATGCCCTAATTATGGACTGTTTCAGCAGAGCGAACTTGTACGGAGTGCCACGTGTCACTGTTTCTTAATTTGGCTCTAAAATTGATAGAGAGAAAATTAAAGACTGTGCACTATTTGCCACTTTTTACGTAATTCCAATCTGATACTCAGAGAGAGAGTTATAACGATTTTACCAAGGTCACTTCTTTGAGATTAATTTCAGGAGCGTGCAAAAACCCTAACTTACACAGATCATATCTCCAAAAATATTACGCACCTTGATCTTAAATATTTACTGCAGCTTCCTCAGGATTTCGGCTTCGCCTCATAAAAATTTCAGCTTCTGAAACTTCGTATAAAAAAATTTAGATGGTCGAATCCCTTGCATAAGGAGGAAATGAAGATCATAATTTATATGAATGCTTAAGTTGAGAGGGGATTCAATAAGTGAACGTGGGAGGGATTTTAGGAGCATAAAAAATATTAATTATGATTTTTCAATGACCTATGCCCCAACCCCATGGGGTTTTAGCCCACTAACTGGGGGTACAAACTTCAAACATGAATATCTCTCAAACCGTTAAGAATTACATGGCGTGCCATATATCAACAGAAACATCTCGACAAGTAGAAACCATAAAAAGCATTATTGACCCAGAATATATTAATTTGGTAGGTAAAAATTCCCATGCAATATTGGGTTAGCCCCTGGTGCTGCTTGGGTTGACATCAATGATAACTACTAATCAACATCCTCTTGAAAGGACTGCTCGATGGCGTGCAAGATGTCCCTATATCATGGGATCTCTAGGCAACGATAGGTATATTTCCTATAGATGTTGCAGATAGCACATGCGTGATTGGTACGTAGCACTTTTCCTTTACCTTTGGTGGTAGGCTCCTTTTTATGGGAACGCGGCGTCGCGATGTCTATTTCGGAGCCAAGGAGTGGTTTTAATTCATCCAGCTCCAGACAGATATGGGTAGGATGACCTATTATGTCACATATAGTGCAGACTAGTGATTCCCGTTGAATGGCGGGGGTCACCATCTTCTTTCCTCTCTTCTCGGTTGTCTTAGCTGTAATCACCGGTTTTGCAATGGGAACTTCCTTTGCAAGGGTGGTCTCAGCCATTTCTTGGATGGGTGCGGGCTCCTTAGGACTGAGGGGCTTCAACCCTGTGGCAGTAACATGGATGGCTCTTGTTCTAAAAGTAGGAATGAGGTACCACACTAGGAATGCCAACGATATGTTGGGTAAAACCAGTGTTTCCAAAACCTGCTAGGAAACGAAGCTAGTTGTGGGGTAGAGGAAATGGGTTTGGGAGGTGGCATAGGCTAGAGAAGTTGACATGGGCGATGCCTCGGTGTCGTTACTGCTTGAGTCCATGTCCTAAATAGCCTCAGTGCTTGACATGGACATCATGCATATCGGAGCTCCTGTGACATCGGGTGATGCCTCAGGGATAATTGGAGGATCTCCTAGGAATGACCCTAGAACGAACAATAGTTTTAATTGGCTAGGGCCATATTCTTGGTACCGTGAGAGAGCATCCGAGGATGTATCTACGTAGGTTAGAATTACATCGGTATTGGTTAGGGGACACTTCTCGCTGTGTGTCAGCTGGTCTACGGTAATGATGTGATCCTCGTGGGTGAACATCATGATGCAGAAGGCGGAGGAGGCTATGGTAGACATGGCATACATATAACTCCACCCACGTAGTATATTGTAATCCAAGTGAGCATCCAAGACTTCAATTTCTATGTGGATTGTCTTTCCTGCTAAGCAGATCGGGACGTTTTGGTAGAGGCCGACGGGGGTCGAAGGATGACCATTGTATACTCGAAGTGTGATGACTGAGGTTTTTAGTTCGGGAGAACCTAACTTATGCCAAACATTTTTGGACATGATGCATGTGTATGCACTGTCGTCTATGACACATCGGTGGATAGTGATATTTTGCACCGACAGTGATATCTGGAAGGTGACCATGGAAGGAAGCCAAGGGGTGGCTTTGTGTAAGTCAAAAGCCATCAGGCGCGTATCATCAGGGTCGATAGTGCCTAATGCAGAAAGTAGGGCTTTCTGTTGTTTTGGGAATTACTGTAAAACTTCCAAAGCTAACATAGAAGTGGGGGATTGTGCTAAATCGTCCACGATGCTATAATTATGGGCCACTTTGGAGTATTTTCTTGCTCGCCTATTCGGTCCCTTTGCCATCTTTGGCAATGGTTCTATAGGCATCTTTGAAATGGTCAAAGGTGAATTAGGCGCACTGGTACTTACCCCTGATGTATTGGTGTCTGGTGGGGTGTCGTAATTGTGATTCTGGGTTTGGAAAAACATCTCCTCTCCAGTCATGTAGATTTCATGGTTGCTTTTCCCGGAATCCTCTGTATTTTTCTGGTGAGTGCTTACCGTCCCTTGGTTGGGGAAAGGTTCTAGCATCATGGATGGTTGCTGGGAAGATCCTCCTTATCCTCGATTACTCTGTAGCTTCTTTAGCTAAGGGAGATCGGGACAGTGGTGAGTATAGTGCCCATACTCACCACATATCGAACAGGAATGGTTTGTTCGAAGAGGCGGCCTCTTGCTATGCCATTAGGAATTTCTAGGCTCCTGGTTCTAATTCTGGTTGGAGTTACCTCCAGCTTGGGATTGTGGTGGGCGTTGTTGGTTGTTGCCCCCATGTCTACAGTTCCCTTCTGGCTTGCTTTTGGATTTTTTCTTAACCACGTTAGGAGGATAGTTCTCTTGGTTATATTGGTGTGGTTGGTTTTGGGACGGCTGCACAAATTTCACCTATGCATTGTTTTGCATAGGTGGGTCATGTGTTGGGGACTAAGCATAATGCAGTCCTAGGTTTGCACCGAGTTTTTCTTTCTGCATATTGATTCCCCTGAGTCAAAGGATAAGGTCCTCCCTAGTGATACGCTAGCACCCTATTAGTCAAATTTTGCTGAGGCATATGATGACTTTGAAAACCAGGTTGAGGCAAGTTCTAGGTAGAACTATATGTGTAATCGGGTTTTGACTGTTTTTGCATAGGAAACCCTAGGTCATTGACCCAATTAGCCCATCTACAAATTTTGACATGCCTGGCACTTGTTGATAAGTTTGCAGGCATGGGGCGTTAGGAAGGATGTTATAAATGTATCCTGACTGCGTATAAATCAGCTCAAGCTTCTGGGCTTTGCTGATTGCATCTTCTTTGAATGTGGGGTTCTGCTGCCCCACATCCTTTTAAATCTCTACTGTCATATTTTCCAAGAACAAATCTAAGAAAACTATGTCATCGAGTTTAGCTTTACATAAACTACCATGCAACCTCCATTCTTGGAGATGGTTTGAGATGTGGACAATGGGGGTTTTTCTAAAATGAGTCAGTAATTCCAATCCGGAATCATGGTTAATGGGTAACTAAAAATATGTTAGGAAAGTGGTAGCGAGGGTGCTAAAGGTTCCATGTGAAGCTGAGGGTTGCTCCATGTACCATTTCATGACTACTCCTGTGAGAGTGCATTGAAATAATCTCAATCGAATAGTGTTGTCAATGATATTGTTCGATGAGCACCACAGGTGGAAGGTCATGACATGATTACTTGGGTCTTCTGCTTGCTTGCCTTTGAATTTTGGTATATCTAAAGGGATCTTCGTGGGCATGAGTGGCCATGTAGGATCGTGCATTATGGGGTCATTCATTATCTTGGTTAAATCAAGTAGATTCAACGAGTGACTGAGAGGTTGACGCCATTGCAATGTGTGAAGACATAATGTTTTGGTTTGAACAAGGGTTAGTCTGTGATGTACCCTGTTGTGTATTTAGATGGCTTCCCATATGGGATGCACTCCTCTGCCCCCTAGGGGTTGTGGGAGGAGTGATATGTGGTATGGTGTTGGGAGACCGACTAGGGTTCCCAACTACGGTTGCCCCAATAAAGGACGAACCAATGATGGTGGCACTGTTCTGTCCTTGATGCTTGAATGGAAAAAGACCTGGAACCCCTCCCAGTAATGGGGGGAGGTTCAAAAGACGCCTGGATCTACGAGGTTCCATTGGGACCTATTCGGTGTTGCCTATATTTTGGAAAAATTTGAGAGGATAGAGTCTGTGATCAAAGAAAACTTCTTGTCAAATACATAAAACAAAGCAAAAAATAAAATAGATTTCCCTTTAAATTAATTTATGTGATCAAGCAATAAAAAAAGTGGTTCTTGTTCGTTTGCGTATGATACTCAAAATCCTAGAAGACCTATGCATCCTCACACACTCAAAATTAAGTGAGCCTTGAGAATATTTCTTGCGAGTGCTGGCACAATGTCCCGTAAGAGCTAGCGACACCCCTAGTTATCCGAAGAGAATCCACCAAGGTAAGGGTAGAGGGTCTGGCGCTTTCCTGCACCATCACCTATAGGGTAAAGGTTGCCCTAGTTTTTGGCCACTAAGAACCACCATCCCACATGAGCATTCGAGTCTTGGGCTTCTTGGTAGTCAGCTAACAGTACCGAGTATCAGCTGGGTCAGATAGCCCCAACTGATACTGAACGCACTACACCTAAGCCTAACCCCCTCTTAAATGGTTCTCTGTCGCGCTTGGGTTTTCTTTGTCGTGGGCTGATAGGTGGATTTGAAGCTTCCTAAATACACAACTTCTATGTTTCAATATGAAGTATGATCAAGGTGGCTTATTGGATGCCTACCCCCTTGATCCTAACTTAAGCTATAAATTATTTTTTGGCCCCTGTGGGGAGAATTTAGTGAGTTTGGTTAAGTTAGTTTTATGTGTCTTTGCTTTGCTTAGTGGGTGAGTGTGTGTGAGTGTAAAGTGGAAAAGCACATAGTTTGAACGTGTGGATATCGTTGATCCTTTACAAAATCCCCTATTTAAACTATGTTGTATTGTTCCTGGCTCAAATGGAAAACATGTGTGGATAATGGGTCGCTTTCAATTTTTCCTAGTTAATCTATGTGACTAACTATAGGGAGATGATAAATTATGAATATGTAGCATTCATATGCTTACCTAGGATCACTGGAGGCTGAAAAGGTAGCAGAGATTACTTTCTCTTCTATAAAAAATTAAATCCTAGTCCCGCAATTCCTAGTGCAAAAAATTGAATTAAACTAAAAACTTTTACACTAGAACAAAGAAAAATAGCTATGCATGCGTGGTCTTGGGCCACTTACTTGGACTAGTTATCTAGGTGTGAGTACCAAAATTTGCAAAACATAATTTTTTTGGAATGAAAGTTACTTTTCCCCCTACTTAAACTATGTGTAAATTTTGCAAAAATCAACTTGAAGTAAAACTGACACTAAGCCTACATAAAGCAACTAAAAGTGAGTTTTAACAAGTTGCGGGGTACCACAACCAGTGCTGACAGGTGTATTAGGGGCTTCCAAGATCTTTACAAGCAGAAAAAGATAGAAGTTAGGGATAAATTTCTCATTCTGTAAATTGCGCGCAAAAGGCTGAGACAGATGTGCTTTTTGCATGTGGGTCAGCACTGAACATGCACCCTATGCGTCTGTGAGGAAAAAATGCATGAAAAATATTGCAAGTAAAAAAAATAGGAGCTGCTCTTCTTCAGTCTTTCACTTGGGGTGAATCTAGGGACTGCAAGAGATATCAGAGGACATTCAGCTCCACTCCACAGCATACATAAAGGTCTCCTACAAAAGAAGGCACAACGACATAAACTTGGTAATAAAACATTAGTGGAGTCACCAATCCTGTTGTGGTGTGTTTGGTGCACACATGTACAAAATCACACCAGTTTAAGGGGTGTGGTTTACCCCTTTAAACTATTGGTAACAAGCATAAAGAAGTGGAGTAACTGAGCATACTATATATAAAAATAAGCATGCAAATGTAATCTAAAAAGTAAACTAAAACTAAACATAAATAAACAGAAGCTCTGAATGAGTCAAACGACACAATAATGCAAACGGTGGCTCTAGGCCCCTCTTATTGAGCACTGGTAGTAAGGAGAATAATATTTTACCCTCTTTCCAAAGGGCCCCTAAACAATGGTTCTAGGTCCCGATGCAAGGATGTGATTATCCTAAGCTTGCCTCGGTGCAGTCTCCCTCTCTCTCTACTATGTGGACTAAGCTTTTTGGATGGCCAACAAGTGAGTCCCATCTATCTTTAGCTCCGGGTCACACACTGCTGGTATTGCTTGGGAAATTCTGGCCAGCATAACAATGTGATCACCCATTCTTGATCTTATGGTGGCTTTATATAGGGGATTTCAAATCCTCCTTCCCTCCCTTGGTACATTGTGGATGGTGACCCAAGGGAGAGGTATAATTCCTTTGTGTGCTCCAAATATTCCATTGTGTGTTCACATAATGTCTAAGGAGGCATTGGTGGTTGTCCTTAGGTGGCTTCAAGTAAGGAGTAACTTGTCGTTTGCTTTATGTGGTCCCAGATAGTGACATTTTTCCACTCTCAGGAATGCATGCTTATCGGGCCAAAAGGTGCGTAGAAAGTGATCTTCTCAAAGGATAATGTGTGAAATAAACATTTAAGACTAGTTCAAATTTTATTTTCCTTAAACCTTTGAGGTTTTTAAATACTTTCCGGATCCTGTAATGTCTTCCAGCCCTGTAAATCCTTTGGCTTGACATTAATTAATGTCATATTCTGTTGTACGATTTTCCAGTGTTAACACAAGGTTTACTAGTTCAAACCTCAAAGTTGAACTTTGCAGTTTAGAATTAGTAACCTTTTCGAACTTGTCTTTGAGATCATAAAGGTCTTCAAGCTTAACCATGGACTTAGGTATGGAATTCTCTTCAGTTTTTTTATTCAATTTCCTTTCATGTTCATTTTCATAAATTAATTGATCATCATATGACCCTTCTGATGTAAGAAAGGTTATAACATCTTCATCATCATTGAATAATATCCAATTAGTGACATTATTAGAAATAGATAGGTGAAAAATCAATTCTATAGAAAATAAATCTGGACTATAATCCTCTGAAGGAATAGAACTAGATGCTACATTAGCTAGAATTATGCGGTTACATTTCGAATTCTTGGAATAGAGGAGATTTTGAATGCTAAAAAATGTGAGCTAAGATATTGTACTAATGACTGGTAATGTTTAAGATGACCAGAAATATAATTTATATTATTTCTTACCTGTTTAACAATTATAATAGAATCACCATATACCTTGAGATATTTGACACCAATGTCAATTTCTTTGTATAAGCCTTGGACCAGTGCCTCATATTCTGTGGTATTATTTGTGCATTGAAATTCAAGCCTGCATGCCAAAATTGTATTTTATCCTTCCGTATTAATTAATATACAACCAGCTCCTGCAACTTCACCAAATTTTGATCCATCAAAGTATAATTTATAGAACAAAGTTTTAATACAAGGTTTATCTATGATATTTATACATTTGGAAGAGTTTGACTGAGAAAAAATTTCTACTTGAGAATTAAGTAAGTTGGTGAGAAATGGAGATTTATGAGCATTAAAATTGCCCAAAATATATTCAACAGAGTAATTGCAGAGAATGTTATTAGTAAAAGCCATGGGTTCATTATCATCTTTGGATTCGGTTACTAGTATTTCATGTGTTTTTCACGATCTACTCTTATTTGATTTGGCTTACCATTATAGGGAAGCCACATATGATACCAATCAGTGGAAAAATAATCATGAATATTTTCTGACCAATCTCTACTTAGGATTAAACCATAAAAGTTATGGATATCAACAACCAAAACATCAATTACTTGATGAACTTTTGAATTGGATGCTAGTCTGATGAGGACTGAATTCATTTCTCCTAATACCTTAACTTTAGTTATGTCTAATTGCACAATGTGTACTACATAATTTTGAGGATAAATGTTCAAATTCAAAAAAACATAATATGGTATGATATTTGAAGAGGCTCCGAAGTGAAATAGAAAATTATGCGCATTTTTGTTAAATACTTAAAAAGTTAAAAGGAAGGGAGGAGTATGTGAATTAGATCTGTCTCTGATTAGAATATCATCATTTGCATCAATTTTTTCAGGTGGATCACTAGGAGGTTTTCCAACTCCTTTTGAAGATTTGGAAGTAACAGGCGCATGTAAGGGCAAAGCGGGGACTACATTTAGCTCTTTGAGTAAAATTTTATGCTCATGTTTTAATTTTCTCAACTCATGTATGGAGATATTTTCCTTTACCTTCTTCATATCTTCTACTATATTATATTCGATAGTATTAGAGATATCTAATGTCTTGGATGTAGATGGAAGAGTAGAAGAAGTTTGGATTGATTGAGGACAAGGAATTCTTTTGTTAACAACTTTATCTTTAACAACAATGGATGAAGACTTTTTCTTTTGAGGAAACTAAGGGAGATCAGTAGAATCTTTACTTATAGTTTTAACTGGAAGTGCCTCATGTTCATCTTCATTGTCAGACGTTGGAAGAATAAATTCCCATAATCCATGAACTTTTACTAATTCTTCATCTTTGGATTCTTCTGCAGATTATATTGTTTCATCTGGATCTTCATCTTGATCTAATTCAACATTCGAGATTACATTTGGAGGTTGGCAAGCTTCATTTTTCTTAAAATATCTGAAAGGTTTCTTCGAAGAAGATTCAACTACTTGTTTCTTTATTTCGACCATGTTATTTGACATAGTTTTGAGAACCTTTTGTAATCCCTCAAGATCATAAGGATCCTTTGATGTTTTCTTTTTGGATTCATCCTTAAATGAAACCTTTTTAGTTTTTCTTTCCTCCTGTGTAGTTTTCTTTTCTAAGGCAAGAATTCTCTTTTCAAAAGAACGAGCTTCTTTCATATTTTGTACCAATGTAGCCTTACTGGCTCTATCTACAAAAATAGAAATATTAGAAGGAAGAGAAGATATGTACCATTCTATTTGTACATCTACCCCAGGCTTAGATGTGGTTGGGATTTTATTGAGTAGCTTATTAAATCTGGAGTTGAAATACTTGATCTTTTCCTCTGTATTTTCTTTGAGATTAAAAATATAATTGATAAGAGTAGCAGTAGTACAATCATCATCAAATTTAGTAAGGAATTGTTCTTCAAATATATCCCAGCTAGTAATAGTGCCTAATGGTAGTGATAAATATTGTGATCCAACTGATCCTTGAAAAGTATAGGGAAATAACCTAACTACGCAATATTCTTTAGTGACATCATTAAGATTCATGAAAAGCATAAAATTATGGAGATGGTATTTTGCAGGTAGACCATCATCTCGGTTATACTTAGGCAACCATCTTTTTGGATGTTTAGGTAAAGGATGAAGAGGGCCTGGTAATTGAACAGCTCTAGGATTCATCCAAGGTCTTGCTGCCATTGTGTGAACTTGAGGATTAGTTTTCTCTAAAGAAGGATTAGGAGTGGAAGAATTAGTTCCATTAGTGGATGTAGGTGTGGAAGAAACAACTATGGAACTAATACTACTTGAGGAAGCACTTGTATCTTGGGGTGAAGAAGCAATATGAATTGATGAAGAACTTATTTGAGAAGATGTAAAATAAGGAGAAATAAATGATGGAATTTGAGGGGTAGAAGAGGATTGAATCTCACTAGTAGATGATTGAGTCTCAGATATCGGAGATTTCCTACACTCAGAATGGAGATAAAGCTCAAAAGAGATTATTCTGAGATTTTCCCTCTTAAAACGGGCTAATACACCAGTGCCTTAAAATATTGAAGTAACACTTCCTTCTGAGGCTTCAGAAAGTACAGAATTATCTTCTAAAATATAAATTTCTACCAATTTATTTATTAAGGTTTGTACTTCCAGGTTATTTTTGAGTATAATCCAAAGAGATTAATTTATAAATAGAAGTAGGAGACTTGGGGGGATATTGAACAACTTTTGATCTAAGATTAGGAGACTTGGAGGGAGAACGACTCTTTTGATGGTATTTTATTTTTGGATTGAGATTTGGGGCCATTCATAGTCTAATGCCCTCCTTATAGCACCAAAAATTTTGAGGCCCCAAAAATCGATGCAACAACATTGGGAAAAACCACTCAGTCGGGGACTTGAAAACTGTCCCTTAATCATCTGTAATGGTGGCTTCGACTGGATTTATGGGACTAGTTTCCCAGTGAAATATCATTGGGTGAATGGATGGTATTATAAATAACTATAAATTGGTAGATGGGAGTGATAACAAGCTTCAAGTAAATAAATATACCTATCTATATCTATCCCGCGATGAATTATTCTCTCTATGCGATTTATAAAGATGATCTTTCAGCGAATGCAAATAAAGATTATACAAACATTTAGAGATATGAAAACAATGAAATAATTGATTTAATTAAATCAGTTGGATAAGACTATATCTCATATGTTTACTGCATGAATTGAATATGTACCAAAAGATATCAATCTAACATGTTCAAAAGTGAGCTAATGCCTGATTGTTTTTCAAAAATATACATAAAATAAAACACCATAATAAAAATTAACCATTTCTCATTTGGAACAAAAAATTAACATGTAGGATAAAATTACCATGTATACGTTAACTCTTCTCATTTGAAAAACTATATTTGGTCTTGCCCTTTCTATTAAGAAAAATTTAAGAGTACAAAAGTGTGACTTTTGTAAAGTCTTCCTTTCAAAATTTCAGGACCCCTTCTTAAAAGACATGAAGGGGTTTATATAATCAAATAGAAAGTATTGAAAATAGTAATTAAAATAAAAGCTGAAGATGTTTAAACAACCATCCTTAAAATAAGTGAAAATAAAATAGAAACAAAATTTAAAGGGGTGAATTGCTTGAATGTCATCATGTTTTCTCATCACCCATTCGTTCCTTCAGTTGAAGGAGGTTAAGCATAGGCTTAACCTTCGGAGGTTGGCCTAGCCTGATGCACAGCTATCTAGTGAAAACCACATCTGAAAGTGGAGGAAACATATAGGAAGAATTATATGTAAGATAGTGCAACATGAGCCATTGGCTATGTGGCTTTACCAAGTATCTCCAATACTTATCCCAACCTAGTTTTTCCAACTTTATGATGTTTTCCTCTTTGACCTTGGAAACTTCTTGCCATTTCCTTATCAAATATTCAACAATAGGAAGAGAACCATGAGGGAATCTACCAATAATATTGGCAACGATGAGATTCTGACTGACTGTTTCAACAATATTATTAGCCATGTCTCTAGCTCTGCAGATGACCCTTTTCGCATGTTTTAATGTATGTCCTAGTCAGTAAATAATATTTCCTTTTTAGAGTCCTCAATCCTGGGAAGATTAGCCTTTCGACCATCATTAGTATCTTTCCAGGTGACATACTGTGAGACTTTATCATCAATCTCATCGAAACATATTCTCTGGTTTGCTATTTGATTCATCAGTGGATCTCTTTTCTCACATAATTCAAGATATTTGACAAATTTTGACAAAAAATAATTTGTTTTTGTGCCAGTAGGGTATTCAATTCCAATGCTTCTTTTGTAAATTCATCTATCTTTGGATTATATTTCAATTTCTCAACAGTAAACTGAAATTGATGAATTTGAGTGTCCTTTGAACTGATTCAGTTTGGTGTTGTAATTTCAATTGATCAATGCTCTCTTGGAGTTGTGATACCTGTACCTATAGATGTTGGTTGACGTTATGATTTTCTGCCTGTAGTTCATGTTCTATTTGGATGATTCTTTCATCCTTTTCTTTAATAAATTGTTGAACATAGGAAGCCTTATCTATAGTAGCAGATGCATAGTCTCCTATGAACTAGGTTAGATGAGTTAGATCCTAAGAAGGATCTACTTGTGAATCTTGCCAGACTACTTCCATTGAAACATTTCCTGGAACAAGGAGTTGAGACTGCTTCGTTCTCCTTCTTTTTCTTTGTCTTCTCATAACGGATTTATGCTTAGGACTATAGAATATATCCAGAGGAGGTATTTCCTTAATTTTCAATACAATTTTTTTAGTAGGGAAGGTCGAGATGAATTCCACTTGCTTTGTGCTAACTAACTTGTCAGTTGGCCAAACAGTAAACGAGCCCTGACTTTTTCTTTGAGGCATTTTCACTATGTTTTGATGACCAGTAATCATCACTTCTTGGTCTCCTTGGATTTTTTGGTTAAACTCCTTCCATAAATCATTGAAATTACTTGGGAAATCTAAATCCATGGTTTGAATTTCAGCAGATTTATCTTCTTCAGTTTTACTAAAGACTTCAGTATCCTTATGTGCATGTTATTTTTTCTTTTCCTTCTGTGTTGCGGGTTGGGATACTTCTAGCGTTTTCAAAGAAATCCCTTCCAATATTTTGTTCATGTACTGTTTAAACATTGACTTCTGTTGTGGATGGAGGTGTAGCACTGTTAACTTCTAAACTGCAGAGTAAGTGTCGACTAACTCAAACAAGTCATCGAACTCATCATCTTCATGTACAAAAGGTCTAATTTTAACTTGAGTGGTAAAATCATTAGCAAATTGACTCTATTCGTATTTTCTGTTTGAAATTGTAAGCAATTTCAAACATTCAATTTGGCAGACCTCTAATCTTTCATGTTTATAGTTTTCCAAGACGTAAACACCACAACGAATTGGAAAGGAGGACCATGATACTTTCTTAGCTTCCTTCAAAAACTTAGTTAATCTGTTGCCAACAGTTTCATAAGATACTTCTCTCATGAGAAGTTTGTCCCGAACATATAATGGTTAAACATGTGGCTGAGCCAGGCTCCTAAAAAATCTAACATAGGTAAACAATTCTTCTCCAAACCATTTTCCAATGGAGGAGAAGTCAGCTTGAGCTTATTTAGACAAACTGGGGGCTTTCTCATTGAACACAACTTGAAACAAAGGGAGAATAACTCCATGGCATATTTTATAAAAATGTTTTTCATAATTTTACTCCCATAACATGTTATGATAGACATGAATGGGGATAGGGTCCTAGGTAGAAAAATGGGGGAAATTTTTGGAGGAAATAGAACGATTTTTTCTATATTCCAGAATTTGAGTGGCAATATCGTTGGACAAAATGGTCCCCCATTCCATAATATAAGAACTTGCAGCTGCTTCCATTATGGTAACCCATTCAACTAAAAAATTGGTAGTATCAAGCTAACCAAAGAGCCTAGAAATTATTGTAGCAACATAACAGTAGGGACTAGAAAGGGATTCAATAGAAAGCATACCCTTATCATCATTTTTTTGTTTATTCAGGTTGTTTCTCCATTTCTTGATCGGATTTGACTTCAGCTCATTCTCGCTGGCGAATTGTGCCAAAAATTCTTTGTCGTAGACCTTTTCTAGGTCTCGAATATGATACATTGACTTCAATTATTCTGTGTTGAGATTCAAAAAGAAAATTTCAGCACCCACACCTAGTGCATTAAGCACCTACACTAGGGTGGGGCCCACAGTGCTATTTTTGGTGCATGTCTATTTTAGTTATCCCTTAATTAAGATGGACAATAAATTGTAATCGATTCTCAATGATAACTTGAAATAGTTAACTAAGAGTGATAAACTCAGTTAGCTAGTGGATTTTAAATAGTTAACTAAGAGTGATCAACTCAGTTAGCTAGTGGATTTCGAGTTATAGGTAGTTGGTGAGGCATGCAGAGTAATTCTAGTTGTAACAGAGTTCGAAGTGCAGTGGTGCATTAGTTAATGCAGGTTGTATTCAGTTTAACTTAGTTAAATGAGTTAAACTCAATTGTGTTAGTTTTAACTAAAGATACACTAGTGAGAGATCAAGTGAATTAAATATTAATTAATTCACAATCAGTGATCTCACATTCAATTGAGGATTTACTATTATTAGTTGCATGCATGTCAGATCCATTGGAAACCCAGTTGAGATCTAGGTGAAAGGGAAGTTGACTATCAGTTGTAGGATTATTGGGTTGCACACATGCAACCAAACACCCATTGGAGTGCCCATGATATTTGTGCAATCAAGGAAGGCCATAATTCCTATCTTTTAGGGATTGCATTCATCGAGGATTGTGCATGAAAGGTAGGCTTTCTGGAGGTAGTAAATTGGCTAAGTATTAGTCATTTTTTGTATGAAGATGTGAGACAATTAGCTAAGTATTGGAGGGCTTTTGTGAGAAGATTTTTGTATGTAATTGTTTCATGATCCATGTTCATGTTGAATATACAATAGAAGATAGTGGGTTTTTGAGCAGTAATCTTTCCTCGAGAAATTATTTGCGTTTTGTGTGATTTTATTCTTCTTTACTTCAAGTTATTAGCGATTGTGTTTTTTATTCCACAAAAGATTTGTAGAAGTGATTCAATATTTAACTTTAGTACATTGTTAGATTGGGTGAATCCAAGATATACATGCATGTTGTATAATTTTTACATGGTATTGGAGCACAATAAATTGCAAAAGTGAAGCAAGAGTTGAGTTTGTGATTAGATAGAATTCAAATTTGCAGAGAGACTTTCTTGGTGCTACAGCTGATTCAGGATCGAAATGTATTTAAATGGCTTGAGGTTGGAGTATGCACTCGAGGTAATCTCAAACTATATTACTTGGAAGGACAGGATGGAGGTAGTACTCAAAGATAATAGCTTGAAGGAATTCATTGACAATGATGTTCCTAGACCCGCTATGACAGATGTTGCAAATATTTATGCATGGCAAAAGAAAGTGGAAAAGGCAGGGAGGATCCTATTGTAGGGAGTATGAGACCACATTGTCTCAAGCCTCCATGGGAAATCCACAGTACTATGCAATGTGGAAGGCTTTGATGGAACTATTCTAGAGCAGTAGCGAACATAGGAAATTGGCACTCAAAGATAAGTTTGGATCTCCTAGGACTTCCCAAAAGGAGGCACAGTTATCAGACTCTGTTAATGGAAGGGGAAATTTTCTAGATTGGGAATGACTGTGGTCGGATTTGGTGCAGGAGGAGTTCATACAGAACACCATAGATGGATCTTCATCTAAGAATGAAGATGAAGAAGATTGTGCTTTGGTTGCCAAGGTGAAGAAGGGGAAGGGGAAGAAATTCCATTCCAAATCCGAGTCCAGGAAAGGCGAGAAGCAGGACATGTCCAAGGTGAATTTTTTTCATGGAGGTGTGGATGGCTGATAGATGGGTACAAATTTTGAGCTATCACCCTAAGGTCAGTATGTTACCAAATGGTTGCTCCCATTTTCTGAGCATGGAGGATGCAGATAGCATTTTGTAGGATCCTTGGGGACAAGGTCATGGGCTCTTGTTATTGCAAAGGTGGAAGGATGATTTCAACCCACTCATTGAACTCCTTGTATGCAAAATTTTCTGGGCCAAGTTAATGGGTCTTCCGTTGGAGTTGTGGAACCCCATTGCGGTGGTGGAAATTGCTAACAGATTTGGTCGTTTTTACTTTTGGGAGGAAATTAGCTTCAGGCATTTGGATAAATGATTTGCATGGGTCCTTGTTGAAGCTGATATGGGGCATGGACTATTAGCTGAGCTGGAGGTGCAGTGGGGGGGTTTCATATTTATGGTGGAATTGGATTATTGAGCAATCCCATTTCGTTGTCTCCACTGTCACTTGACGGGCCATCTTTTGGCTACATGTCCAGGTCATTTGGCTCAAGCATCTGGAATCAGTACTCATGGTTATCGGGGTCTTGACTCTTCCTCTAGGGCGGCTTCAAGCGGGAGTGATACAAGCTAGAACTCCACCCACTATCACTTTGAAGATCTTGTTGTGTCATTGTATGGTTGTCTTGAGGTTCCTCTTATATCATGTGCACCTATTACCTATTTTTCTGCACCTCCCATTATTGATAATCCTCTTGCCTCGGTTGCTTTCCCTTCTGGCCTCGTATCGGGGACTAGTTTAGATATTTAACTCTGGTGATTCTCTTGTTCCGGTTGCATCCCATTCAAAATCCTCTCATCCCCTGCACTCTACCAAGGAGTCATAGTCGACTTTGTCTCGTGATAGAGAACTCCTTGGACTCTCGGACTCGGTTGGGGAAATGGAGCCCTTGATTATCAAATGCTCTTTCTTTTCATCCTCCGATAATTATGGGTCGAATTCTTCTTTTCCAAGTGTTGTGCATAAGAAAAAGAGGCTTCCCAAATTCAAAAGATTCACAGACTGTATCAGGATGCCACTTGCTTCTCCGATTGTGAATGATTTGGTGGATGCTCTGTTCTCCTTATACCTTGGCATATTTTCTGCATCTATTCCATTTCTGTCAGTAATGTTCTTGGGCCCTTAGAGGGGATTTGGCTGTAATTGGTATGTCCTCATGACCATCATTTCCCTCAACATTCGTGGGTTTGGATATGAACTTAAAACCAACTCTGTCAGGAGTTTGATACACCAATACCATCCATCAATGATTTTCTTTCAGGAAACAATGGTACGAGTGGATAAAGCTTGGGGTGTTGTGCATAATATTTTTCCATATTGGGTTGTCTGTGCGACAGTTGCAGCCATATTATCTGGGGGCTTTGGGATTATGTGGAATCCCTTTTGTTTTAATTTAATTGAATTCAAAACATGTGGAGGCATATTGTTATCTGGCTACATGAGGGGTTCGAGTGGTCGGATTCATATATTAAATACCTATGCACCCTACACTAGGCGCAGACCGTATTGGAACAAGGTGGTGAATTTCAGGTTGCTTCATCTCAGTTCTCTCATCTTAGTTGGGGACTTTAACCTTACAGTATCTTCTTCAGAGACCTGGGGCACTAATGCCAGAGTGGACCTGTTATCAGGATTTTTCAAAGACATTTTGGAGTCCAATGAATTAACTGATATTCCTCCTATGCATTTGGCTCCCACTTGGAAGAATGGGAGAACAGGCGTAGATGGCATATCTAAGTAGATTTATCACTTTCTAGTTAATCAATATTTAGCCCAAAAAATGTGACGTGGTGTCATTCATTATACCTTTGTGTATCTTATGTGTATTTCTGATCACATGGCGATTTATTTGCAATGGAGTGGGTTGGAGGTGCATCATATCCCGTTAAATTTAATCCAATATGGCTCAGGGATGATTCCTTTAACGAGTTGGTTCCCGAGGTTTGGGGACCTCCTATATCTCCAACTGTGCTCTCGTCCATGGCAGATATTTTTTAGAAGTTGGGATCGTTGAAAGCCAGATCACGGTCATGGATTTTTGCTAAAAGGAGAGCAGGATTAGTTGGTTTAGTGAAGCTAGAAGATGAACTTTGAACTCTTTGAAATACATTAGATCCACTCTATTATTTGACCTTATACAGGGATAAAATTATGGTTTTCGAAGTTCGTCGGAATTTCATTTTACTTGCTCATGAGGAGGACATTAGGTTGAAAAGTTGGGTCATCTGGGTTGATGCAGGGGATAAAAATATGAATTTCTTTCACAATCATTTTTTCTTGTGTAAACATCAAAATTCCATCAAAAGGATAGTTTTTTCGAATGGGAATTTTTTTAATACACAGTTCTCTTTGGAATGCAGCATTGTTGATTATTTCATAGAAAATTTTTAAAATAGGAATCATGGTTTTGGAGCCCAACATGTATTCATTGAAATGGTACCTTCTTTGGTCACTCTGGAAGAAAACGAATCACTAGGCTCTGTTATTACCTATGATGAAGTATTATCAACCTTGCAAGAATGTGCGAAGGACAAAGCCCAAGGCCTGATGGGTGGGGGCTGGAGCTCTTTACACATTTTAAGGATTTGATGCTTACGGGTCTGATGACAGTTGCAAATGAATTTAGGAGGAAAGGACATATTTCAGGGGTGATTAATGACACTTTTCTGTCGTCAATTCCGAAAAATAACAAAGCCTTCTACTTTTGGAGATTTTAGACCCATATCACTATGCAATTTGATTTACAAAATGACATCTAAACTGTTGGCTCGTAGACTCAAACCTATTATGATGAAATTTATTTGTCCTAAGCAGTTCATATTGATGGAGGGTCAACAGATTCATGGCATGGTTGGTATTGCACAAGAAATGCTACATTCTTCCAAGACGTCGGTGTCTGAGTATTGTCTTCTTAAGGTTGATCTTATTAAAGCCTATGATTGTATAGACTCGTAATTCCTCACATTAATACATCTCAAAATGTCTAAGTATTGTCTTCTTAAGGTTGATCTTATTAAAGCCTATGATTGCATAGCCTGGGAATTCCTCACATTAATAAATCTCAAAACGGGCATTAATTTGAACAATGTTTGTTGGATCATGGCGTGCATCAGATCGCCTAATTTTTTGTGTTTGGTATCCCCCCTTCTTGGCCCACAAGGGACTTCGGCAAGGGTCTGCCCTATCTCCTTTATTGTTTGTATCATTTGTGGACATGACGAGCAAGAGGATCTGAAATGCTTCAGATCGAGGTGCAATTATAGGAATTCAAGTGACTAGACAGATTCAAGCTACCCATCTAATGTTTGGGATGACATTATGTTTGGTGGCCAAAAAAAAAGCAATTTTTGGGTTGAATTTCAGAGAAGTTTTTGGGTTGAATTTCAAAGAATCCTACATACCTTTGGGGATACCTTTGGGGAGGCCTCCGGTTTTGGGTTGAATTTCATAGAATCCTACATACCTTTGGGGATACCTTTGGGGAGGCCTCAAGTTTGGTCATGAATGAGGGTAAATCAATTTAATTTATAATGGAGGGGAAGACACAATGGTACAAGATATTTTTAGTATTCTTGGGGTGTCTAAAAGTTCAATAGATGATGGCATCACCTATACTTAGGATTTTTAGGATTTTTAGGCTCAAGCTGAAGGGATATAAAATCAAAGTTCAATAGAGGATGGCATCACCTATACTTAGAATTTTTAGGATTTTTAGGCTCAAGCCAAAGGGATATAAAATCATTGACTAGGAATGGTTGACTTCCAAAGTGAATAACAAGTTGGATAATTGGAAGCATAAATATTTATTTTTGGGTGGCTCAAGCTAAAGGGATATAAAATCAAAGTTCAATAGAGGATGAAATCACCTATACTTAGGATTTTTAGGATTTTCAGGCTCAAGACGAAGGGATATAAAATCATTGACTAGGAGTGGCTGACTTCCAAAGTGAATAACAAGTTGGATAATTGGAATCATAAATATTTATTTTTGGGTGGAAAGCTGGTAATGCTCAAATATGTCATCCAAAATCTTTCCATATACTCGATGCATCTTTTCCTGCTTCCAAGAGAATTCATTAAAAACATGCAGTCTATTATGGGAAATTTCATATGGTCTCGAGTACACTATGAGGGGTCTAAAATAAAGATCCATCTCATAAGATGGTATCACATAGCCAGTCTGGTAGAAGAGGGGGGATGGGGTGTTCTGGATCCAGGACACTTCAATAAGGCACTAGTTATGAAAAACCTTTGGAGGGTGGTGTATGGTGATGGATTATGGTGGAATATTATTAAAGAAAAATACCTAAGGGACCAAATTTTCTCGACTTGGATTTCATTTGGGGAAAAGAACAAATCACAAACTTCATTCATTTGGAGGTGTATGTATAGGGTGTTGGACTTACACATGAGGCACGTTCGTTGGGATGTGGGAGATGGAAATACTGTTAAAATCAGGCTCGAGACCATTCATGGCATAAAAGGTAATCATTCATTATCTGTACATTTACTTAAGCATATTCATTGTATGGATATAATGTATTGGTAATCATTCGTTTTCTGTACAATTACTTAATCATATTCATTGTATGTATATTATGTATCTGAAGCAGATTTTAGTTCACAATCCTTTGCATTTAGACTCTATGGCTTGGGATAAGTTTGAAGATTTGAATATCACCCCACCGGAACTGGTTGGAGAATGGGGAGTTTACACTGCAGAACTTCGAGAAGCTGGGATTTTGATCACTAAAAGGGAGGATCACATGGCATGGGTCAGTTCACTCAAAAAAGGAAACCCTTATATACAGGAGATATATATAGAAAACTATCGAAGCTGGAAGGGGTGATGACTTTCCCAACTATTGCATAGGTCATTCAAGGAACGTGGCTTTCTAGCCCAGGTTTCTATGTCTTATGCTTGAAAGGAGATTAGGACACCACACATCTATTTTTGCATTGTCTGGGGTTTTGGATACTTATAAGTGGATTCCCCTACAGTCGATGCATAATGTTTTTAAATTATGGAGCAGAAGGCTAGAATATTATACATTACCTTTGTACATCTCCTGGTGGCCATAGAATACTATACATTACCTTTGTACATCTCCTGGTCTATATGGAGGAGGAATGAAGTCCTCTTTGATGATAAATTCCTAAACTTACCTGCAAATATCATTAAGATAGTGGCATATTTCAATGAGATTGGACCTCTGAAGAAGACCAAAAAATATAGGATTCCTAAGGAAAGAGATTTGTGGAATACATTTCTGGTGGGTTTTTTTATGGTGCCAGTGCACGGAGAAAATGTGGATGTGGTTTTTTTGTATACACCTCCAAAGATAAATGGTATCACTTCTCCAAAGATAAATTGTATCACTTCTGGTGGGAGGGAAGGGAGGGCACGAACAGTAGAGCAAAATTAATTTCCCTATGGTGAGTCTTGACAATTGTTAAATGGCTTTGTTTAGACTGTATTCAGATATTTGGAGATGCTAATTGCATCATTGAGTGAGTTAAAATAAACAATGAAGGGAGGGCACGAATAGTAGAGAATAATTAATTTCCCTATGGGGAGTCTTGACAGTGTCTAAATGGCTTGGTTTAGACTATATTCAGATCTTTGGAGATGCTAATGACATCATTGAGTGAATCAAAAGAAGTAAAGGTTTCAAATGGCTTGAATTAATTTCCCTATGGGGATTCTTGAAATTTGCTAAATGGCTTGGTGTAGACTATATTCGGATCTTTGGGGATGCTAATGGCATCATTGAGTGGATCAAAAGAAGCAACGATTTCAAAAGGATTTGGTGTAGACTATATTCAGATCTTTGGGGATGCTCGATGGCATCATTGAGTGGGTCAAAAGAAGCAATGGGGAGTCTTGACAGTTGCTAAATGACTTGGTGTAGACTGTATTCAGATCTTTGGGGATGTTAATGGCATCATTGAGTGGGTCAAAAGAAGAAATGGTTTTAGATGGCTTGGTGTAGACTGTATTCAGATCTTTGGGGATGCTAATGGAATCATTGAGTGGGTCAAAAGAAGCAACAGTTTCAGAAGCCTTGGTGTAGACTGTATTCAGATCTTTGGGATTCTTAATGGCACCATTGAGTAGCTCAAAAGAAGCAACAGTTTCAAACCACCTATTCTAATCAACTAGATGTGACACCATTGAGTAGGTCAAAAGAAGCAACAGTTTCAGACCACCTATTCTAATCAACTAGATGAAACATATTCATTATGTGATTAAATACATTCAAACATTCATAGGGTTACTTTTGATCACATCTACATAGAGCAAAACAAGACAGCTGACATTTTTATAAAAGGGGAATGCACAAGGAAAGTGGTAAGTTATTGTATTCAGTATTTGAACAGGGTTACATGATTTTCAATGGTAGCATAAACTATTCTTAAGGAAGAAGATCTAGGTGCTATAAACTATTCTTGTTGAATTTTTAAATTCAACTACAATAGTGCACGAAGACAGAAGGACGCAGCGGAAGAGTTTTTGTATGCACTCCATACCGTTTTAAATTTTCTGCAAGTTCAATTTTCTGGTTAAATGGTCGTAGCCATGCTTCAGATTGAAGGATTGTGGTTTGACCACACAATCCTCTATTTCATAAATATTCTACAGCCACCATTTAAATCTTGTCCTTCGCGCTTTAAAACCTCCCACCAACCAATATAAATCCCGCCATTTGATTTGAATGAGGCCACGTTACACTTGTGGAGCCCATGCTCCACGTCTTCACACCACCATCCAATCAAAAAGTGATCGCATGAACCTCAGGCCATGTCACCATAGTTTATATGTGCAATAGACAGAGGTCCCCACCACCGCCAACATAGCAAGCTCTCCACCAATCAACAACCGTTCGCACAACTTGGGGGTACAATCAGCGAAGCCCCAAACGGACCCGATAAATATTTATAAGCTCAATTAATTCTTATCGCGCGTCCAAATGCCTATGTCATCATCGACCAATTTTGGATGTGATAATTTTGTTAAAAGGAGTTGTGAGAAGGTTTCAAATATGCAAAAATTACATAAGGTCTCAGAGCTTAGGTTAAAATTTTTTAACATGTTTTGTTTTATTAAAATGTCACAGCAATGTTTTTTCTAAAGAATAAGGATAATATATATATGGGTTGTAATATATATATATATATATATATATATTATAAAACTTTTTAATGTTTATAATATATATAATTTAGTTTATTTTTATATTTCTTTTAAAAGGGTTTTGTTATGTCATATGACATATATAAAAAGAAAAAGGCCAAACACGGTTAGTTGTTGACTGTGTATTGTATCTTTTAAAAGAGGCCAGAAATCCAGAGATTCAAACACAGTGGGACTATGTATTAAAAAAAACAGAGTATTGTATGCATAGAAAGCACTGTGTTAAAAAATAGAGTTTGAAGACAAAGAGAACTTTTTTTTAACGTTGTGTTTGTAGCAGCTAGGGTTTTTTTTGAAAAGCCAAAACAAAAGTTCTGTGATAGCACTGTAATATTTTTTTTTTAAGTTTAATGAAAGAAGTTTTCTTTGCATCTCCACCCATCTTTATAAATTGATTTCTCTGTGTTAAACAAGAGGAATTTTTATTTCCGTTGTTGTTTGGAATCATTCAGAAATTCCAACATGGTATCAAAGCTAGTCCAGGGTCTTTGAAGTTGTCAAAGAAGCTGAAGGAAGGAGTTGTTGTAGCTTTTGACTAGTAGTGTAAAAGTTCAGCAAGCAAGGTATTTACCTAAAAAAATAGTTTTGTTTTGTTTTAAAGAGTGCACTCCAGAGAATTCTTTAAAAGACATAGTTTGTCTCTTAAGCAGTGAGACAGTTTGTTTGGAAGCACAGTCAAAGTTTTTTAGCATAGTTCAGAAAGCTAGCCATGGAAAAAGCCAGCACAAGCACGAATATAGGAAATACTCAACTCCCACAGTTCAATGAGAAGAACTATGACTATTGGGCAATCACCATGAGAGCCCTATTTTCCTCTCAAGATTTATGGGAGCTAGTTGAAGATGGTTTTGAAGAACCAGCAGATGAACAAGCTTTCAATGCCTTAACAGAAGCAGAGAAGGATCTGTTGAAGAGTAATAGGAAGAAGGACTCAAAAGCCCTCTTCTATCTCTATCAAGCAGTGCATGAAAGTGTATTTTGAAGGATTGCAATAGCCAAGAGGTCCAAGGATGTATGGGATACTCTCCATATAGCCTACCAAGGTATGGAGAAGTTAAAGACAACAAATCTTCAATTAATGAGAAGGGATTTTGAAGTTATTTGCATGAAAAAGTCTGATACAATAGACTCATTCTTCACTTTGTTGATTGGGTTGGTTACCAAAATGAGATCTCATGGAGAGATAGTAGAAGAAAGAAGAATAGTGGAGAAAGTGTTGAGGAGCTTACTCTCAAGTTTTGATGTGATAGTCACAACCATTTAAGAGACAAAGGATCTCTCAAAGTTTACAGTTGATGAGCTTCATGCATCATTGATGACCCATGAACAAAGATTGGGTAGAACAACAAAATCATCTTTGGAGCATGCATTCAAGACCCAAATTTCCTTTGGAAGAGGAAGAGGTCAAGGCAAAAGAAACTACAGAGGAAAAGGAAGAGGCAGAAACCAAAACAGAGGAGGAAGAAGCAGCTTGCAAATACTAGTGGAAGGGACAGCAATAAAAACCAGAACCAAGGCCAAGGCAGCAGCCAACATGGAGGACAACATCAAGCACATGGACAAAGGTATGATAAATCCCAAGTCCAATTTCATTACTGTAATAAGCATGGATATTATGCCAATGAATGTAGGAAGAAATAGAGTGACATGGGTAATAGACCCAGTGCTAATTTTACTAAAGAAAATATCAATCAAGAGAAGTTGTTTTTAGCATGTAATATGGCTGAAGAAAAGAATGAAGATATATGGTTTCTAGATTTAGGATGTAGCAACCATATGACTAGAAACATTTCCATGTTTTCCATGTTAGATGAAAATGTAAAGTCTTAAGTAACATTGGGGACAGACAGTGAGGTCTCTGTAATGGGAAAAGGCAGAGTAGGTGTTTTGACAAATAAAGGAGAAGGAAGATCTATATCAGATGTATATTATATGTCTGGTATGAAGTGTAACCTTTTGAGCATTGGACAACTTATTTAGAAATGATACAATGTTTTCTTTGAAGATGATGTATGCACCATCATGGATAAACCACCAAGCAGGAAATGCATTGCACAAGTGAAGATGACAAAGAACATAATGTTCCCTCTCAAGATGAGTGCATATTTGAAGAAAGGAGCTGCAATGGTAGCAATGACACAAGGGACATTCCAAAGAGAAGAAAAAGATGAAAACTAGTTAAGGCATTTGAGATTTGGACATATCAACTTTGGAGGTCTGAATTTTTTGCATAGGAAAGGAATGGTAAAGAGATTACCATTGATTGAGAAACCGGACAGCCTATGTGAAGGCTACAACTTGGGAAAACAACACAGAGAAAGTTTTCCATCAGGAAAGAGCATAAAGGAAAATGCACCATTAGAAATTGTCCATTCAGGTTTGTGTGGACCAATGCAAACACCATCATTAGCAGACAACCATTATATGCTGACCTTTATTGGTGATTTCACAAGAAAAACTTGAGTTAATTTCTTGAAATATAAGAGTGAATTGTTTGAGAAACTCGGCCACTTTAAAGCTCTTGTAGAGAAACAAAGTGGGCAGCATATCAAGGTCTTAAGAACTGATAGAGGAGGTGAGTATATCTCAAAATAATTTTTACGTTTTTTCAGAGAAAATGGGATTCACAAGCAATTTATAGCAAGGTATAAACCACAGCAAAATGAATTTGTTAAAAGAAAAAATAGAACCATCATGGATATGGTAAGAAGCATGTTGAAGGCAAAGCATTTTCCAAATGAGTATTGGGTTGAAGTTGTACATTGTGTAGCATAAATTTTGAATAGATTCCCAACAAAAGCTGTAATGAACAGAGTTCTAGAAGAAGCATGGAGTGGCATAAAACAATTTGTCACCCACATAAGAATTTTCGGTTGTGTGGCTTATGCAAACAGCTGAAATACATCCCTCATTAGCAGCACCACCTCCACCAACACAAGGACAGTAAGAGACACCACAAACCGATGTGAGAACACCCTTGAGAAGTGATGACAGTGCTTCTCCAAGCAGATCACAAAGAGAAGATTTGAGTGCTTCTACAAGCACAAGTTTAGCAAGTGAAAGAGGAACCAGATTTAGAAGTTTGAATGAAATTTATGAGCAAGAGGAAGAAAATGAAGTTATGAAATCTTTATTTGCATTGTATTGTTAGATAATCCTATTCATTTTGAAGAAGCTGTAAAAGATAAGAAATGGATAGATGTTATGGATGAAGAAATGAATGTCATAGAGAAAAATAAGACATAGGAATTAGTTGATCTCCCAAAAGGTAAAGAAGTTATTGGAGCTAAATGGGTTTATAAAACCAAAAGCAATGCCGAAGGTAAGATTGAAAGACACAAGGCCAGAGTTGTTGTCAAAGGCTACAAGCAGTAACAAGGAAGAAATTATGAGGAAGCTTTTGCACCGGTTTCAAGAATGGAAACAATAAGAGCAATGTTGTCCATAGCAGCACAACACAAGTGGAAATTTTACCAAATGGATGTGAAAAATGGAGTATTGATGGAAGAGGTTTATGTTGAACAACCTATGGGCTATGAGAAAGAAGTCCAAGAGCACAAAGTTTGCAAATTGAAGAAGGCTCTTTATGGATTGAAACAAGCACCAAGAGCATGGTACAATAGGATAGATCCCTATCTACTGGAAAATGGGTTTGAAAAATGTGAAGGAGAACCCACATTATACATTAAGGAGAAATATGGTAAGATGATGATTGCTTTTTTATATGTTGATGATGTGATATTCACAGGTAATGATGCTTACCTCGTTGAGAATTTTAAAACAGTCATGAAGGATAAATTTGAGATCACTGATATGGGATTGCTGAGATACTTCTTAGGAATAGAAGTAGAGCAAAATGAAAATAAGATTTTTATCTCTCAAGCTAAATATGTGAATGAAGTTTTGAAAATATTTAATATGCAGGATTGCAAGACAACAATTACTCCTACAGTGATGGGATTGAAGTTAAGCAAAGATGACAGCAGCAAGGATTTTGATCCAAGTTTGTACAAGAGCATAGTTGGCAGCCTCATGTATCTGAATACAACTTGGCTGGATATTATGAATGTTGTGAGTTTAATTTCCAGATTTATGGAAAGGCAAAAGGAGGCACATTGGCAAGGAGCAAAAAAAATTCTGAGGAATGTGAAATGAACAAAAATGTATGGTATTTTATACACCACTTCAGAAAATTCTGAATTGATTGGGTATACTGATAGTGATTAGGCTGGAAGTATAAATGATAGGAAAAGCACTTCTCGATATGTTTTTCATATGAGTTTAGGAGCCATTTCATGGGCTTTTAAGAAACAGCCAATTGTGGCTTTATCTACAACAAGGCAGAGTATGTGGCAGTTACAGTAGCAGCATGTCAAGCAGTTTGGATGAGGAGAATGTTGAGGAGTTTGTGTCATGAACAGGTAAAAGGCATAACAATTTATTGTGACAATAGCTCAGCAATACCATTGTCAAAGAATTCACTGTTTCATAAGAGAATGAAACACATTGATGCCAAGTATCACTACATTAAAAGCTAGTGAACAATGGTGAAATTGTTTTGCAGCATTGCAGAACTGAAAAGCAGTTTGCTGATATACTGAAAAAACCATTGGGGCAGAAAATTTTTAATTATTTGAGGAAATGTCTGGATATGCAAGAAAATGCAGCGGTTGAATTTAAGGAGTGTTGAATTTTTAAATTCAACTATAACAGTGCAGAAAGACAGAAGGACGCAATGGCAAAGTTTTTGTATGCACTCCATATCGTTTTAAATTTTCTGCAAGTTCAATTTTCTGGTTAAATGGTCGTAGCCATGCTTCGCATTGAAGGATTGTGGTTTGACCACGCAATCCTCTGTTTCATAAATTTTCTGCAGCCACCATTTAAATCTTGTCCTTCGCGCTTTAAAACCTCCCACCAACCAATATAAATCCCGCCATTTGATTTGAATAAGGCCACGTTATACTTGTGGAGCCCATGCTCCACGTCCTCACACCACCATCCAATCGGAATGTGATCGCATGAACCTCAGGCCATGTCACCATAGTTTATATGCGCGATAGACAGAGGTCCCCACCACCGCCAACACAGCAAGCTCTCCACCAATCAACAACCGTTCGCTCAACTTGGGAGTACAGTTAGCGAAGCCCCAAATGGACCCGATAAAGATTTATAATCTCAATTAATTCTTATCGCGTGTCCGAATGCCTACGTCATCATCAACCAATTTGGAATGTGATAATTTTGTAAAAAAGAGTTGCGAATGCCTACGATAATTTTGTTAAAAGGAGTTGTGAAAATGTTTCAAATCCGCAAAAATTAAAAATTACATGAAGTCCCAAACCTTAGGTTAAAAGTTTTTAACATATTTTGTTTTATTAAAATGTCACGGTGAATTTTTTTTTTTAAAACTAAGGATAATATATATGCCTTGTAAAATATTTGTATTATAAACATTTTTAATATTTATAATATATATAATTTCAGTTTATTTTTATATTTCTCTTAAAAGTTTAAAGAAATAAGGATAATATATATATAGGTATAATTTCAGTTTATTTTTATATTTCTTTTAAAATTTTGAAGAGATAAGGATAATATATATATAGGTTGTAATATATATATTATAAACATTTTTAATGTTTATAATATATATAAATTTTTTTATTTTTGTATTTCTTTTAAAAAGGTTTTGTTATGTCATATGACATATATAAAAAGAAAAAGGCCAAAGACGGCTAGGTGTTGACTATATATTGTATTTTTTAAAAGAGGCCAGAAAATATAAAAGGAAAAAGGCCAAAGACTGTTAGTTGTTGATTATGTATTGTATTTTTTAAAAGAGGCCGGAAAGCCAGAGAGTGAAACAAGTGAGACTGTGTATTAAAAAAAAACAGAGTACTGTATGCAGATAAAGCACTGTGTTAAAAAAATAGAGTTGGAAGACACATAAATTTTTTTTAACGCTGTGTATTTTTTGAAAAGCCAGAACAGCAGTTCTGTAACAGAAAGCCAGAGAGTGAAACGAGTGAGACTGTGTATTAAAAAAAACAGAGTATTGTATGCAGAGAAAGCACTATGTTAAAAAATAGAGTTTGAAGACACACATAAAAATTTTAAAATTTTTTAACGCTGTGTATTTTTGAAAAGCCAAAACAGCAGTTCTGTGACAGCATTGTTTGTAATAGTGTTGTGACAGCATTGTTTGTAATAGTGTTTTGACAGTTCTGTGACAGCATTGTTTGCACTGTGTTAAAAAATAGAGTGTGAAGACACACATAAATTTTTTTTAACGCTGTGTATTTTTTGAAAAGCCAGAACAGCAGTTCTGTGCCAGCATTGTTTGTAATAGTTTTTTGATGGTTCTGTGACAGCATTGTTTGTAATAGTTTTTTGACAGCACTGTAATAGTTTTTTTTTTAAGTTTAATGAAACATGTTTTATTTGCATCTCTGTCCATCTTTATAAATTGATTTCTCTGTGTTAAAGAAAGAAAAAGATTTTTTATTTCCGATCGTTTGTTTGGAATCACTCAGAAATTCCAACAATTCTTATATGGACCTCTCATATGCTGCAACGAAGAAGATCCAGGTGGTATATGGACCTCTCATATGCTGCAACTGTTACTGAAGGTTGCGAATATAAGCTTGTTTTGATATTTTGTACTTGTGCTTATTGAAAATGTAGAATAGAGGATGTAATTTCAGATTTCTTTTTTGTGAAAATGGTTTAGAGGTATAGGGACTATAGATAAGTGATAGGATATCACTATGGAGAACCATTGCTGTATGCAGGAAAAATAGAAAAGGTTTCATGAAATCTGTACTGATTTATTTCATAAATAAAATAGCTTTTTTTCTTCCTAAAAAAATCGTCTTTCTGGTTTTGTTCCTGATTCAGTCTACCAATAGCTTTTTTTCTTCCTTAAAAAAAAATCGTCTTTCTGGATTTGTTCCTGATTCACTCTACCAAAAGCCCCTTGTGATGGAGACAGTTAGCAATGGGAAAGGTTTATGAATGTATTATCGGGAAGGGACTGCTTTGCTAACTTGGTAAACACAAATATACCAGTTTTGACGCAATTTAGACAGCTGGACATTTTGGTATATAATTTGCGTTCATTTATCATTTTAATATTATTGGAAAGCCAGCGTGAAAGAAATAAATTTTAGCATATAATTTGTGTTAATTTATCTTTGGAAACCCCGCGGTTATTCGCATGTGATGGTGTCATATATACATATGCAGCACATTGTTAAAATGCAATTATTTTCTATCCAATTCTTAAGTTAGATGCGTTTCTATCTTGCATCAATTAATATGAGACTCCCCTTGAGATTAGAGACTTTTGAGATATTGGTTTAATACAGGAAATGCGGCCGCAGGAATCCCAAAATACATAAACATATTGACAAAAAATTTATGCACATAACCGCATAGGGCATCCTTGTCAACCTAGTTCTCCAATCCTGCCACATGCCTCAATAACCATCCAATGGAATAAGCAGCAGCGGCCGCAATCCCTCCGTTGGAGAGGGCCATCAATACAGAGATAACATAACTTTGTCCCGAAATTTTAGCTTTGGCAATCCCCAAGAGGAGGAGAGCCAGTGCAGAGAGCACACAGGCCCCGCAGAACTTAAGGAAATCACTGTGCGTAACAGGAATAAGAACTATAAATGACAGCAGAGGTGTGCATCCGAATAGTAAGAACGAGATGAATGTGACCACACCACTTTTCCAAGGGCTTCCACTCTCGTCTGGTGGCAGAATGCCCTTTTGAGTAGCCATCTTCTGGTCCACCAGAATGTCCCTGTACTTGGCAAATATCTCCACTACCTGAAGTATAACAGTAGTTGCACAAAATAACAAGTATATCAGTATCACACTAAGAATACAAAGGATAAATGCAAGAAGGCTACATCAATACCAACAATCCCATTATATTATAGTACATCAAGTAGTATCACTAGGTATAAAAAGGATACAATGTAAGAAGGCTACATCAATACCAACAATCACATTATAGTACATCAAATAATAGCACTAGGAATACAATGCCAACTATCAAATAATATCACTAGGAATACAATGCCAACTATCAAATAGTATCACCATTCATGTGAAGAAAAGTATACAATGCTAAGCATGAAAAGCAGTCTTACAAACACCAAAGCCTAAGGAGGATACAATGCGCTTAAAAAGACTACATCGAAAGAATATCAACATCCAAAGTAAAAAAACAATGATTACCATATCAACATCCAAAGTAAAAAACCAATGATTACCTTAATACCTTTAAGGTTATTTATCAATAAAAACTTTTCTTAATAAAAAAGAGTAAACCAACCATTGGTTTAAAGAATAATAATGAAAATAATGGAGAAAAATAATGAAAAACACAACCATTGATAACCACATCCACCATCCACCAATAACAAATAAGGGTCTCATTCTGCAAGCACACAAATAACAAGGATACACTGCAAACAGGCCTCATCAATAAGACTACAAGAACACTGCATTAATATCAATAGTTACATCCACTATCCACTAATGGGAATGGGTCTACTTATAACATCCACTAATAGGAATAGGTCTAACGTTAGAACAAGGCTGCAATGAGGAGCACTAGGTACATCAATATAGTCATAGTCAGATATTGATAGTTACATTCTACATAAAAGGCTGTCGAACTCTTCAACAACAAATAGCTCTTAAATAGGGTTACAATGCCACACCAGTACTACATCAATATAAGTTGTTACGTCCTCAAACAATGCTACAATAATGCCAGAATGTAAAAATGAAAATAATTCTCAAAATAAAGCTACCATGCAAAAAGATAGCAGCACCAATATCAAGACTGGAATACAAAAATAGCAAAATATAACGCTCAAACAAGACTAAACAAGACTGCCATTAAAGAAAGGTATCAGCACAAATATCAATAATCACATCCACCAAATAAGGCGGAATGATAAATCTACAATGTAGCTTATGATAAGGCCAACAACAATGTAGATCCAGCTAACAAGATGATGAGGTCAACAATGCAGCTACAATATAAATGTCAATAATCACATGATATCCATCAACATCAACTACATGATACAGCTGCAATGCGAAAACACCATAAAGCTACAGCTCCACAAAAAAATAAAGCTAGCCTCTAGGACATGAAAGACAAGTACGCCAAATCCAACAAATAAAGAAATGACTACAAAGACAACGCCACATGAAGTCAATGGTCTACAAAGACAACGTTATATGAAGAAGCTGGCTCTATCAATATCAATGCTCTTCATCAAGGGCAGTAGTCACACATCTGTTGGAATGTAATTTCCAACTGCCGGAACAAGTCTACAGGCGGCAGCATGGTTGAACAGCGCATAGGTAAGGCGGGAGCACGGTGGCAGTGTGATCTCCGATTCAACAAGTGATCGACGGTTAGCGGGAGGTCAAACAGCGCGGAAGTTAACGGGAGCGATGCCCCCGCTGTTGACCAGCCGATCGCACATTGACCTGCAATCAATGGTTGCGATTTAGTGTGGGGCCATAACCTGACTGTACTGAACCGGAGGAACGGTGCCCCCGCAACCACCGCTATGTGGTGTCTCCGCCCGTGCACCACCAAACCACCACCGCTGCGGAAAATTTGCCAAACGGTGCCACCAAGCCAAATTCGCCATCAATGCGATTTTTTCAAGCGGTGCCCGCAGAAGTTATGATGCCATTAATATTTTTTTAAGCGGTGAATTTTTGCAGTTATGTCAATTAAATGACATTAAATTGAATTGAGATATTTTGTTTATATATAGAACAGAGCTGTAATTTTTTTTTTTATCACACACAGAACAATATATGTTTTTATGCACAGCAGTGTAATTGTTTTTTTTAAAAGGACAGAGCAGAATTAAAATTATACACAGCAGTGTATGTTTTATAGAAAAACAGTGAGTTGTTTTGTTTTGTAATAAACAGAGATAGTGAATGAAAATTCACGACAGTTTTTTTTCAGAGAGACAGAGAAGAGTTTTTTTTTTTTTTTTTGGAACTGTGTTTTGTAATAGTCCAGCAGTTGTAATCCCTCTGTGTTGAGGAAGAACTTGTAGCAATTTTTTATGGAATAAATGTTTTTTTTATTGAGTTGAAACTCTGTTTTCTCAGAGTGAAATTTATTTCTTTGTGTTAAAGAGAGAGAGTTTAATTTGTCCATTATCAATTCTGGAATTCTTCAATATTCCAACACAACGGTAATGGTGGAGAGGGAGTGAGAAAATATTGGGCCTTCCCAATATATCTCCATCCTTACTCCCATGTCATCTCCCAATATTTTACCATCCTTACTCCTCACCCTAAAAACTACAAAAAATTAAAAACATATATATTTATAAAAAACAATATTTAATATAAATAATAAAAAACATAAATATTTATATGTATTAAAAAAAATATTGAATATAAGTATTTATATGTATAATAAGTTTTGCTCCATATCCCTTCGATATCCCTTTCTTCCTTGAGGGTAGATGGGTAGATTCTTTCCTTTCTTCCAGTCCAAGAGGGTAGGTTCTTTCCTTTCTTATTAGGATTTGTTAGGATAATGCTTACTTAGTTTGGATTGGGTTGTTGAGAAAGTTGAGAGATTCTCTCAACTTCTCTCTCTAAGATTAGAATTAACTTCATCTATATGTACGTATGTAATCTGGTGTGGAAAGTAATTCAATTATCATTTTTATGTTATTCTTGTGTAGAGAGTGTTCTCAATTTGGTATCAGAGCGGCTTGTAATGTCCACTTCTTTGAATATCTAATGCGGTTTCTCAATTGATCACTCGATGTGGAAACATCCCGACCAGTGACTCCTCCCTCCTGAGCTGGATGAATATTTCTGTATGTGACGTATGCACCTAGTCTCTGCTCTACGATTCCCACATCCCAATCTCAGCGAATCATACTACTGCGACATCTTTGCTTACATGACAATTGACACTTCCTTTGTCTTGTCTCTCAAGAGAAAAGACCTGCATGGGAATAGTACAACACATCCATAATATAAAGCTGAATTTTCATTGTCCTGCATAATTTTCAAAGCCATGGTCTAATTATTATATTTTTAGAGTTTTGTGAATCTGAACGTAGAAATGATTAGATGGTTCTCTATTTCAATTTTCTCGGTTTGTGGAGAATCTCGACGACTGTTCATTAAGCGAGATGCATTTTAAATTGGTTAAAGATTCTGGAAGACAATCTGCCAGCGTGAAGACAATCTGCCACTTTTCTCTACCAGTGTGAAGCAGCATGAGCTCATTTTTTTTATTAAGTTTAAGTTGCAATTTGTTTTAGATCTGCAGAGTTTTAGATTTAGCTTTTCTTTTCAACATGGAGCCACTTGTATTGGAAAAGTTTAATGGTTTTAATTTCTACACTTGGAAGGTAAAAGTTCAGTTGCAAATGATGAGTAGAATTCTATGGAATATTGTAGAAGGCTCAGAAAAAGCACCTACAGATGCTAAATAGTTAATTAAATGGGAAAAAAGAGAGGAAAGAGCCAAGTCTATCCTTGGACTATCACTTGCAGATTCCCAGCTACATCTTATTGACTTAAAGAAATCTTCTGCAGCAATATGGGAAGAAATGAATAAGGTATTTGGGGCAAAAGCTGTTAATGAAATTTTTTTCTTAAAGTTACAATTGTTTAAACTCCAAATGGATAGTGAGACATCATTGTCAACACACATAAATGAGTTAAGAGCTTTGATGAGACAGTTGTCAAAAATTAATTCTAAAGTAGATGATGATGATGCAAAGGAAATTTTATTAAATAGCTTGTCTTCAAAATATGATAATGCCATATTTACTCTAAGTCAAATGCCACATCAATCCCTTGATGAAATGATAGCAGCTCTTATGGCAGAAGAAAAGAGGATAGGTGGCACAGAGGCTAGTTAACATAATGAACTTGCACTATACTCCAAGGGAAGGGTGAATAAAAATAAGACTGAATGTTTTTATTGTCATAAATATGGACATACCTCATTCAATTGCAAAATTCGGGCTCAAGATCTTTTGAATGGAAAATTGAAAAAATCAACCTATTTTTCAGAAGATTCACCTGATGCAATTTATGAAGATTCTTCAAGTGAGGATGAACCTCCTGATCCATCTCTTAAACTTTTCTAAAGCATGTTTGGTAATGTGATTTGCAAGTGTGTGGGATTTAAGCTTATATTTGTTGTTATGAGATTTGTGTAGTGCAGAACCAATTATTGAACAAATTAGCATTATTTAAATTAGTTGTTCTCGACGTTCTTCGATGCCGACAGAACAATTGGCTAATTTGATTGTGTGAATTTGTTATACGTTGATGGGTCTTGTTGTGTTTCGGGCTTCAAGAGTGTCAACTACAGGTTACAATGTGAGATTTATGTGTGTAAAGGTCACTTTGTAAGATTGATCGCTGATCATATTTTGTACCTAGAATATTTTCCTATAGACTGTTGAAATTTATTCTTCGGGGTTATTTCACAGATGGAAATATTTCCATAGGGTAGTTCAGTGTTGAGACTCTTCTTCGGGGGTGTCAAGAATCTTTAATCTTACAAATTCAACATTGATGGTCAGAAGCAGGTGTACTTTAAATGGGTTGAAAGGTAAGCTCGAAGATGTGGAGAAAGAAAGAGCGAAGTCCAGACAACTACAGAGTGGGTAGATTTGCTGATGAAGACTAGATCAGACAAAAAAACGAAAATTCAAAGTGTTGTAATTGTGATTAAGTATTATATGTTTTGTAAAGTAAGCATTAAGGGAGGGTATTAGGATTTGTTAGAATAATGCTTACTTAGTTTGGATTGGGTCGTTGAGGAAGTTGAGAGATTCTCTCAACTTCTCTCTCTAAGATTAGAATTAGCTTCATCTATATGTACGTATATAATCTGGTGTGGACAGTAATTCAATTATCATTTTTATGTTATTCCTGTGCAAAGAGTGTTCTTAATTTTTCCTCGAGTCCAAGTGAGAGGTGGGACAAATTCCTTGCAGAGAGACTATTACCAATATTTTAAACAAATTCCTTGCAGAGATACTATTACCAATATTTTACCACCATTTGAAAAGAAATATCATCCCCACTCTAAAAACTATAAATATTAAAAAGAAAAATATCTATATTGTTTATCTATAGAAAATAATATTTTATATAAATATTAAGAACAGAAATATTATCTATATTGTTTATATATAGAAAATAATATTTTCTATAAATATTAAAAAAAAATTATATTTATATGTATATCAAAAAAATATTTAGACTTTCGGAATTCGGAATAATCATCTATATTGTTTTTCTTTGTAATTGACTTTAGGAATAATCATCTATATTGTTAATACTTTAGTCTACCTATTGTTTGTTTCTTTGGAATTGACTTTGGGAATAATCATCTATATTGTTATTCTTTGTCTACCTTTAGTCTACCTTTGTAACTTTGAAATTAACTTTCGGAATAATCACATTTGGAATTAACTTTCGGAATCATTGAAACTTTGAAAGTAACTTTCAATTAACTTTCGGAATAACCACATTCCGAATTAACTTTCGGAATAATTGAAACTTTGAAATTAACTTTCGGAATAGTCACATTATTAGTATTGGTCTGAACTTTGAAATTAACTATCGGAAGTCACATCATTAGTATTGGTCTACCTTTGGAACCCTCTAGTGTATGGTTCATTAAGAGACCAAGATAGTTTCCAAAGCATATGGTTTGGTTTCTTAAGAGAACAAGATAAATTAATTGTGGTTGTGGTTAATTAAGAAGTCCAAGATAAAAAAAAAGTTTTCATTGGAAATGACTTTAAGAAATCACATCATCAATATTCATTATTGAAATAATGACATCATCAATATTCATTATTGAAACTTTGAAACTGACTATTGAAACTTTGAAAACTTTGAAACTGACTTTCATTATAAAAACTAATATTCGTTGAAACTTTGAAACTGACTTTCGGAATAATCAATCAGATCATCAATATTCATTCATTGCTCTACGTTTGGAACCCTCTACACTTCAATATTCATTCAGAAGAAAACGAAGAAAAAAAAAACCAATGTCATTAGGAATAAATAGCAAAGACACATGGAGTTCTAAACTAGCCATTAAAAATATAATTTATTTTAATTAATGATTCCTAATGACAGAGATACAAGAGATACATGGAGTTCTAGAAATAGCCATTAAAAATATAGTTTATCTTAAAATTAAGAAAAGAACGTTAAAAAACAGATTTATTTTCTTATTAAGAAAAGACGTTAGGGGGGAGTTGAGGGTAATTTTAGTTGAATAATATAAAATATTAAAAAGTCATAATAACTCACCATTTTGGCATCATTATGGTCCATCCCGAGAGATTCATAGGTAGCAACGAGTTCAATGACCTGGGGATGAAGATTATTACACACATCCCAATCGGTCACATCTCTCTCGCTCGCAGCCAAATCTCTCTCAGTGGAGCTCGACAGAAAATCACCAAATCCCATGGAGATCCCATCCGCCACCAGATTTGAAAACCCTAATACCAACACATCCACTGCAGTCCAGAAAAGCCAAACACCACAGTAAATTTCAATGGCTAAATCCCTTATAAAAACCAAAATGTAATGAATACCTAATGAACCCGATATAAATAGCAATAGTACTGCATCTGGGAAAAATGGAAAGAATAATACCTGATGATAAATGTCCAGCGGAAATGGAAGAAACGAGGGAGAAGCAAGTAACGATTGCATCTAGACCACCATAAACTATGCTTTTTGCATACTCTCCTCCCCATGGAATTTTAGGTCTACTTTTTGTGTCTGGCATTGCATTGCCATTTCCATTAGGGATATTTTCTTCTTCTTCTAGTCTTCCATGACCAGATTCAATCTTTGTATCTCTGGTGGGTGGATTTGATGGATCCCCGTCCACAACCACCAGCAGAGGCTCTTGCACACTGTGAGCAGAGCCTTGAATTGCTCTTCCGTCCATGTAAACGCGCTCCGATTCTTTTCGTCCACAGTCGATGAAATTCGTTTGGAGTTTAGTTGAATCTGTTTGGGAGTAGCAGAAGAATGAAAAGGCCGGAGAGAGAGGAAAGTTTGCGTGTCTTGGTGGCGATTTGCATGCTTCCCACGTTGATGACGTAGTTGATGTTTGGGAGTAGCAGGAGAATGAAAAGCCGGGAAAGAGAAGAAAGTCGTTGGTAACGTGTCTTGGTGGCGATTTGCATGCTTCCCACGTTGATGAGTGATGACGTGGGATTGGATTTCATGTTTGTAGTTGCACCGAAATTACAACAACCAGTTGACAGAAATTTCGGCTACCGTGCCCGTCCAATGTGTCTAGGGTTTTTCACCATACTTTTGTCACATATTGTTTTAGGCAGAGTGGGACGGTTTTTCACCTGACTTTTGTCACATATTGTTTTAGGCAGAGTGGGAATCATTAGTTGGTGAACTAATCATAAAAAATGCAATTCAAATTTTCTAATTATTGAATTTTTTGAAATTACAGGGTATTTTATTGCATCAGATAACTCTGTTTATTCCCTATGTTTTTGAGGTGTTAGAGTTAATCTTTTTTCAACACTTTCTTTTCCAATGAGTTAGATATAATGAGTTAGAGGTTCACATAGGGATTTGTATATGCCCAATTGTCATAGTTATTTTTAACCCAGAAAAACTCCTCCATTGTACTTTCAAAACATTGTAACTAATACAATGCTCTTAAAAATCAAATCTACACTAAGAATTCCATAAATCACTCATAAAACAAGTAAATATTCTAATCTTCACACACCTACACAAATTTATTTCTATAGTAGATTACTCTCGCATCTCTCTCGTAGTCTCAAACCCTCCCACAACAGAGTTATAGTCAAAATACTGAAATTTCAAAAGCTATGCTCGTCCAATGTGTGTCTAGGGTTTCTCGCCAAAATTTTGTCTCATATTGTTTTAGGGGCACACTCGGAACCATTAGTCTGTGGACCAACCATCAAAAATGTAATTCAAACACTCCAACTATCTGATTTTTTGATTTTTTTTTTACCAAATTTCGACAAAATCTACAGTCCAGGCTATTATGTTGTGTCGGTAGACAACTCCATTTACTCCCTATGTTTTTTTTAAGAGGGGGTGTTAGAGTTAATCCTTTCCAACACTTTCTTTTCCAATGAGCTAGATATAAAGAGTGAAGGCTCACATAGGGATTTGTAGATGCCCAATTGTCATAGTTATCTTTAACCCACACAAAGCCTCCATTGTACTTTCAAAACATTGTGAGTAATACAATACTCTTACAAATCAAATCTACACTAAGCACTCCATAAATCACTCGGAAAACAAGTAAATATTCTACTTTTCACACACCTACACTAATTTATTCCTATAGTAGATTACTCTCGCATCTCTCTCATAGTCTCAAACCCTCCCACAACAAAGTTACAGTCAAAATACTGAAATTTCAAACACTGTGCTCATCCAATGTGTGTCTAGGGTTTCTCGCCAGACTTTTGTCTCATATTGTTTCAGGGGCACAATAGCAACCATTAGTATGTGGACCAACCATCAAAAATGCAATTCAAACACTCGAACTACCTGATTTTTTAAGAAAAAAAAATTACCAGATTTCGACAAAAAAATATCGTCCGGACTATTATGTTGCGTCGATAGAAAACTCCATTTACTCCCTATGTTTTTCTTAAGAGGGGGTGTTAGAGTTGATCATTTCCAACAGTTTCTTTTCCAATGAGCTAGATATAATGAGTTGAAGTCTCACATAGGGATTTGTATATGCCCAATTGTCATAGTTATCTTTAACCCACACAAAGCCTCTTCCATTGTACTTTAAAAACATTATGAGTAATACAATACTCTTACAAATCAAATCTACACTAAGCACGCCATAAATCACTTGGAAAACAAGTAAATATTATACTCTTCACACACCTACACTAATTTATTCCTATAGTAGATTACTCTCACATCTCTCTCATAGTCTCAAACCCTCCCACAACAAAGTTATAGTCAAAATACTGAAATTTCAAACACTGTGCTCGTCCAATGTGTGTCTAGGGTTTCTCACCAGACTTTTGTCTAATATTGTTTTGGGGGCACACTCGGAACCATTAGTCTATGGACCAACCATCAAAAATGCAATTCCAACACACCGACTACCTGATTTTTTGAAAAAAAATTACCGGATTCCGGCAAAAAGCCATTGTCCCAGTTATTATGTTGCATCGGTAGACAGGGAGTTGTCTACCAAGGCAACATAATAGCCCAGACGATAGTTTTTTGTCGGAATCTAGTAAAAAAAAATTCAAAAAACCAGGTAGTTGGAGTGTTTTAATTGCATTGCTCTGGGCTATTCTATTGCGTCAATAAACAACTCCCTTTATATTGTCGTAGTCTAAAAAATGTAATGTCCCCTAATAATAAAAAAAATAAAAATAATAAATAAATAATATAATATAATTAAATAATAATAAAAAGTAAATAATATAATATAATTAAATAAATAGTAAATAAATAATAAGTCAATAATAGTAAACGCATAATAAAGAACAAAGAAAATAATAATAAATAATAAATAAAATAGTAAATAATAAACTCGAGTTCTAAATGAAATAGTAAATAATAAATTGGAGCTCTAAATAGTAAATAAATAAGTGAAGTTAACAAAAGTAAAAAGGAATAAATTAAGAAAGAGTTAAACTAAAAAAACTATAAAAATAAGTAAAGTTAACAAAAGTAAAAATGAATAAAATAAGAAAGAGTTAAATTAAGAAAAACATTAAATTAATTAAAATTTAAAATAAAGAAATAAAAGTTGCATGTTGACACAGTGAATGTGTGCATGCGTTTCCATTTCTATTGTTTTTTCTATTTCATAGATATTGACGAAGATTGATCATTCATTCATCATTCCTTCATTCTTTCTCTAAAGAGAATGGTATAGTGAGGCAAAGGATTCCCTTGGCAGTAGTACGTTGATTGGGGGCTTGGGGGTGGCCAACTGTGCAAAGATTATGTGCAGCTGAGCCTATGGTTGGGTGGAGAGTTGTCCCCAAAACTTTGTTGCGATTAGCGAGATTCGAATAGCGTTCAATTTTGGAGTCTCATGTAAAGAATACCGTTGTTACATATAAAACATCTTTGCTCGTGTTTCTGAAATTTCTATGTTAATTAATTAAACAGTGTTTGTGCTGATTATTAATTGCATAGTTGATATAATTAATTGCATGTTAAATTTTGAGTTGTTACATATGGTATCAGAGCAAGTTTCGACTTTATGTGACCTTTAGATAACAATTAAAACTTGATTTTGATTGTGATGATAGAGAAGAATTTAATCAAGTAAATTAAAAAATTAAATAAATAATAATAATAATAATAAATTATTAAATAAATAACATTTATTTGAAAAAAAAAAAATTTATTTATTATTAAAAATAAATTTGAGAAATTTTTTCCCTGTATAAATTACATACATGCTTGTTCTTAAATCTATGATTTTAATTTTAATTTTAATTTTACATGTTAAGTTACATGCATGATATGTTAATATCATTACATTCAAGGAGTGGAACTCAAAACTTTCCAATCCCAAGGCTTGACCTGAGACACTAAGCACCGTGAATGCTTCAGTTCTCTTAGTGTTTTCCGTGCTACCAATTCCAAAGGCTAAGGCCAACGTGAATCGAACACAAAAATCTCCTGCTCCGGAGACGATCACCTTATCCATTAGGCGACCTTCTATTCCCTTCTATTCTGGAGTGAGACACGCTACCATTGCGCCACAGACAACGTAAAAGAAACTATAAGGGATTGCGTCAACAACAAGATTCGAACCTGCGCAGGCACTCTCGCATGCAAATCGAACCCCGCACTCTCGCATGCAAACCGAGGGCTCTACAATTTGAGATGCATACGGTATCATATGGTACATACCATGCCAACACATCAAGCATCGGGTCAAGGGAGGAGAACACAAGAGACATTAGGCTTGTGCTATGCGTCAAACTTCAAAGATATTCAATTTCCAACTCTTATATTTCATTGCCAGATTTCCTATTCAAGTCCAACTCCAAACCACAATACAAGCCACGTGTGGAGCCCACGGTGCCGATTTTATTAAAATTCAAAGATTCCAAAGGCTCCACAAGCCAAACTTCATCCACATCAAATCATGTTATTAAATAAAACCCCTTCCCATTTTATTAAATTGGGAGTTTTATTGATCCGGTAGTTATTGAAGAAACCGTCATGTTTTAACTTTGTTGTGTGCTTTGGAAGCTTGTGGGTCAAATTGAATCGAACACACAACATTCGGTGTTCTGACAAATTGACATGTCGTTGAATTTGTCCCTTCAATCTTTGTTGGATTAGTGCTTTGGAAGCTTGTGGGTCAAATTGAATCGAACACACAACATTCGGTGTTCTGACAAATTGACATGTCGTTGAATTTGTCCCTTCAATCTTTGTTGGATTTTGTATTTGTGTGTTAGATGACATTTTTAAAGCAAAACATGGAAAATTTTGTGAAATGGAGATGCGGGGTTATCAAATAACAAATCCTTCACTTTATGCATCTAGGTAAGAAGGAAATGAAATTATTAAACTACAAGTCCAAACCCAAGGTGCACATGGTTAAATCGGTGCAAAGGGTAGAAGTCATATTTAAACAATTTTTAATCTTATTTCAAGTTTCAATAATTTAATTTCAAATAAAAATAAGTTTGGGTGTTAAGTAGATTTAAAACTTTATAATAATATTTATGTAGTAAAAATGGTTAGTGTCTACAAGAAGTCCTCTGATAAGTTGCACCCACTATTTAAATTTGCAAATGTATTTCCTTCAGGGCTATTAGGCTTGCCTCCTATCCGAGAAATTGATTTTCCATTTCCTTGAAACCGGGAATAGAACCAATATCCAAAAAACCTTATCGAATGGTTGTTCTAGAGCTTAATGAGCTGCATATACAACTTAAAGAATTCTTGATAAAGGATTCATCTGACCCAATGTATCACCTTGGGGTGTGCCAGTGATCTTTGTGAAGAAAAAAATGGAACTCTTAGGTTATGTATTTATTACCAAGATTTAAATAAGGCCACCATCTGAAACCGGTACCCCATGCCTCACATAGATGACCTCTTTGACCAACTAAAAGGAGCTTTGGTATTTTCCAAGATAGAGATACAGTCAGGTTTCCATCAACTAAGAATCAAAGAGGAGGACATACATAAGAAAGCATTTAGAAAACCATATGGGCACTATGAGTTTATGTTGTACCATTTGGTTTGACTAATGCCCCCAACAACCTTCATGAACTTGATGAATAGTGTTTTCCGCAAAAATTTCGGACCGTTTTGCTCTATTTTTCCTAGATGACATCCTCATTTATTCCCACAATGAGAATGAGCATCAAGAGCACTTCAAACTGGTGCTTCAATGTCTTAGAGAACATAAGTTATATGGAAAAAATACTAAGTGTTATTTCTTTGAGAAGGAAATTCAATATATAGACCATACCATTAGTTGGAAAGGCATTGCAGTGGACCACAACAAGATTGAAAATATAATGGATTGGCCTGCTCCTAAGAATGTCAAAGAAGTACTCAACTTTATGGGGTTGGCAGGCTATTATAGAAGATTTGTACAAGGATTTTCACGGATATCAAGTCCCGTCACAAACCTCCAAAGGAAAGGGGTTAAGTCTAAATGGACAAGTGAGTGTGAGAGAGCATTCCACGAGCTAAAATGACACTTAACAACTTCCCCAATATTAAAGGTGCCCGACATGGAAAAAGGCTTTTGTGTGTGCTCAGATGCATCGGGAGAAGGATTAGCTGTAGTATTGATGCAAGATGGAGGGGTTATTGATTATGCTTCATGTAAACTCAAGACCCATGAAATAAATTATGCCACACATGATTTTGAATTAGTTGTAGTTGTAATGGCCCTAAGACTATGGAGACATTATCTGATGGGGCACCAATTTGAATTAAGAACGGATCATAAAAGTCTTGATTATATATTCACCCAAAAGGACCTTAATGCTCGACAACGACGTTGGAGTGAGTTATTTAGTGAATATTATTTCAGGATATCCTACATCAAGGGGAAAGAAAACAATGTTGCAGATACTTTAAGCAGGATACCTAGAGTTCATTCAATACTATTAGTGAAGATAGACTTGAGAAGCTGTATTCTAAACCACCTATTATGGGACTCGCAATACCAAAAAATAAAACTTTCCTTGGAAGAAGAAGTACCAATGACATCCAAGTGGGAAGGATAAACTTTAGATGACGATGGGTTGCTACGATATAATGGTAAGATGTATGTATTGGCTGATGATGAACTTCGGAAATTAAGAATGAAGGAATCCCACCAAGCTCCATATGCTGCACATCCAGGAGTCCAAAAAATGTATGCAGATTTGAAACAACTATTTTTCTGGACATGAATGAAAAAATGTATATCACAGTTCATGGTCCACTGTCTAGAATGTCAATAGGTTAAAGCTGAACATCGTCACCTTGTAGGTATTTTACAACCCCATGATATACCATAAACTACGTGGGAAGTGGTTTCGATGGATTTTGTTGGGGGATTACCTATGATTTCCCTAAGATATGACTGCATTATGGTCATTGTTGAAAAATTAACTAAGAGTGCTCACTTCATTCTAGTTAAGAGCACCTTCGAGGCACCAACTATTGCTCAAGTTTTCCTAAAGGAAATAATTCACCTTCATGGAGTAACTCAGAAAATAATATCTGATAGAGAGCACACTTTACTTCCAGATTTTGGAAAAGCCTTTTACAATCTATGGGAACAAAACTAAACTTCAGTACTGCATATCATCTAGAGACAGATGGGAAAACAGAAAGAGTAAACTAAGTATTAGAGAACATGCTCAGAATGTATGTCATGGATCAACAAAATCAGTGGGAGAAATACCTTCCTTTAGTGGAATTTGCATACAACAATAGTTATCACAATTCAATTTAGGAAGCTCCCTTCGAAGTCTTATATGGAAGACCATGTCATACTCCATTGATCTGAGATCGATTAGAGGATCGAGTAATGTTGGGACCTGAAATGCTACAAGAAATGGAAGAACAAATGGCAATAATTAAGCAGAGGCTAAGAGAAGCTAGGGATCGCCAAAAAATTTATGCCGATGCAAAGAGAATTGACAGAATATTTGAGGAAGGAAGCCAAGTGTTTATTAGAATCAAACCCTCCAAGAGTTCCTTCAGATTTGGCAAGGGAACAAAGTTATCCCCTTGATTTTTCGGCCCATTTAAGATCCTAGAGAGGATCGGACCAGTTGCTTATAAGCTCAAGTTGCCATTCCATCTAAGAAGAATGCATAATGTGTTTCATGTTTCTATGCTTAGAAAATATGTACCTAACTCATCCCATATGCTAACATTTGAGAAATTACAGGTTTTTGAGGAGGGAGTCCTTCACGTGGAACCATTCTGTATATCGGGCCGCCAGGTTTGTCGGCTTAGGAATTGTGAGTTTGAGAAATTCAAGGTCCAGTGGGACCAATATAGCCCAGGTTCAGCTACATGGGAAGATGTAGATGTTATTTTTAATGACTTTCATTATCTATTTGATTAAATTGTGTGGTGAACTAAATAGGAGCGCATAATTTAGCTAAGGTAGATACTTTTATGGACCCTCTAGATCGTGTCTTATTGTTTAAATTTTATTTATACATCTAAATTGTACATTATGATTTCAGTTATGGTTTTAATTAACTTTTATGAGATGATGGTAATGATGCACATGTGGTTCTTACTTATATAGTTGTATGAAAATGATGATTATGATAGGCATAGGGATTATGATGTTATTATTTGAGGTTATATTGACAGGTGATTAGTTTATTATGTGATTTCATGATTCATAAATGTTGATGTTATAACTTATGATGGTATTTCATGATGTGAAGCATGTGGAATCAATACAGATTTTGTGACATGCATGAGGATGCAATTCTTTACTATTTTTAATGTGGTTATTAACAATGATGTTATATTATCATGATGAAATGCAAGAGTTGGGATGTGAATTATTTTCTATGATGTTATGATTCTAACTAATTCATTGGATGCATGTTCAGAGGAGGTGAATGGCAGGAAATCCACAAATGGGCCAAGAGGGCAGGTTTATTTGATGATCTTGAGGGAGCCCATACCTATGAAGGAGAAAATGTAACACCATATGGGTTGGGGACAAACTCAATCAACACTACATATGCCAGTAGTTATTTATGGATAGCTCTTGAAGGGCTGTGGGACCATATTGAGGAGGCCAAGTGCCTAATATTGTAGGCCAAGTTCCTGGTATTGGATTTGGATGCCGAAGTCTGGAAGGGGTGTAAGGACTTCGATGCCTGGGGCTGTGCACCTTAGTGAGTGTGGAGGTGGGACAGCCTGTAGAGATGCTCAGAGTCATTGAGTACTAGGACTGGATGCCTACCTTGGGGCAGATGAGGTTTGAGCTGGGCACGAGCCTTGGGGCCAGCCTTGGGATATGGTACAGACTGATGATGCTTATGCTCGATTCCAAAAATGGGAAAAATGACATAGATTCCTTGATACTTCCCAGGTGTTGTGGAAACTTTCGATGTCTACTAGTTATACTAGTTCAGTAGACGGTGTTGGGCAAACATGAAGTAATAAATAACTAAATAAATAAAATGCTAAATTATTCAACCTAACTTCGGGACAAAGTTCCTTAAAGAGGGGAGTATGTAATGTCCCCTAATAATAATAAAATTAAAAATAATAAATAAATAATATAATATAATTAAATAATTATAAAAAAATAAATTAATAAATAAATAATATAATATAATTAAATACATAGGAAATAAATAATAAGTCAATAATAGTAAATACAAAATAAATAATAAAGAGAATAATAATAATAATAATAAATAAAATAGTAAATAATAAACTAGAGTTCTAATAAAATAGTAAATAATAAATTGGAGTTCTAAATAGTAAATAAATAAGTGAAGTTAACAAAGTAAAAGGGAATAAATTAAGAAAGAGTTAAACTAAGAAAACTATAAAAATAAGCAAAGTTAACAAAAAGTAAAAAGGAATAAAATAAGAAAGAGTTAAATTAAGAGAGACATTAAATTAAGTAAAACTTAAAATAAAAAAATAAAAGTTACATGTTGACACAGTGAATGTGTGTATGCGGTTCCCTTTCCATTGTTTAGTGTATTTAATAGACATTGAGGAAGATTGATTGGTCATTCATTCATCATTCCTTCACCCTTTCTCTTAAGAGAATGTTATTGTGAGCAAAGGATTCCCTAGAAGTAGTACGTTGATTGAGGGCTCGAGGGTGGCTAGTTGTGGAAATATTATGTGCAGCTGAGCCTACGGTTGGGTGTAGAGTTATCCCAAAAACTTTGTTACGGTTAGCGAGATTCAAATAGCGTTCAACTTTGGAGTCTCAAGTAAGGAATATCGTTGTTACAGGTAAGTCGTCTTTGCTCATGTTTTTGAAATTTCTATGCTGATTAATTAGTTAAACATTTTTTTGTGTTGATTATTAATTTCATAGTCGATATGATTAATTGCATGTTAAATTTGGTTTTATTGTCTATTGATGCATCATAATAGCACGAACGACAATTTTTTGCTGAAATCCGTTAATTTTTTTTTTCAAAAAATCAGGTAGTTGGAGTGTTTGAATTGCATTGGTCTGGGCTATTCTGTTACATCAGTAGACAAATCCCTTTATTTTTCCATAGTCAAGAAAATCAACAGAATAACCTAGAAATTCCGGTAAGATTATGAAAAATTATGGCAAATATTTTTGAAAATCTGAGTTACAATCATTAAATTTCAGTATTTTGGGTGCCCTAAGGGTTTTTGATGGTGTTGAATTCATTTCCACCATCAAAAAATCAATTGAAACACTCTAACTACCTGAATTTTTGAAAATGATTTTACCAGATTCTGGCAAAAAATTGTCATCCGAGCTATTCTGTTGCATCGATAGACAACTCCGAGAGTAAACATAAAGAAAAAATTGCATCCCAACAACAATGCTTGATAGAGTAACCAAGTATAAAGTCTCATAATTACATCATACAAAACATCTCCTCTCTGAAAGATAAAAATATGAAAGTGCTCAAATAATCATGGAGCCAAAATTGTAGATCCCAAAACAATTTACTAAATGGAAAGGACAGAGGGCCACTCAGAATGAAGAAGACAAAAAAATGAAGGACCAAAATTATCAATATGAGAGCCTTAAGCCTCGATGAGGTTAGTTGATCTCTGAAGTACAAGTGTTTCATAGGCACAAGGGTGAAAAACATTGACAAATTCCTCATAAACGATTCAAATAAACTAGGCGCTACTAAAGAACCAAGACAAAGGCTTCAAACAGAAGCAACACCATCAACCAACAAATGAATGATGAGGAAAACTAAGCTCAAACACACTACAACAACACTTAAGAAGATATATGAACATTATCAGCATCACACTGATCACAAACAAGAAATTGAAACATTCAACAAAAACATTATAAGTCATCATCTAAGTCCCCTTATGAAATATAAGTAAGGAAGTTTTGGTAATCAACATCTAATAAGAGGAACTCAATATTATTGCACAACTAATGAGACAACACTATATGAATTCCACAAAAAATTATTAAATCATGCCATGACCATCCATCAATCTAACCATAATTGATCCTAATGGTTGGCACCATTCCACAATTCATCCTTTCATATATCGTTTGTAATGATCTGAATGTAGGGATACTATGTGACCATGAATATTGATACCTAGTTGATTTTTTTGACAAGGATGTTGATATGGCTCAGTTTTTGGTTCTGTAGACTCAAAACTAGGTGTAGCAACACTATCATCTGTAATGACATTAGAATCCATGTCATCAATTTTTTTATCACAATTAGCAGGAGCATGTTCTTCTAACACCTCAATCTGAATCCACAGAAAAAAATGACACCTCTCTAATCTCAATGCATTTTAATGTAGGTAATGAGGTAGTAGTAAGATCATATATAAGATCTACTCCTGGTGTTTGCATTGTAGGGTTAATAGGAAAATAAACTCCTTGTCCATTCCTTCCAAGTCCTCTTCAAGGATATCCCATTTTGTTCAACAATTGGGACCTAATACCAGTGGCCTAATTTTCACAAATAGGTTAAACAAAAGCGCAATTATCAACGTATGTAGGTGAGCGTGATAGTTCAACAATAATATTCTCCTTTCGAGCATTTTGAAGGAAACTTTATTCCAATTCAAGGTGTTGTTTACACTCTTCCAAGTCTTGACTGACCTTATCCTTCTCAATCAACAGTTGCAATAATGAATTATAATCTTATTTAAAAGTTTGATATTGATCAAATAATCTATTTTTATCTAATAGGAGAGGGATTTCTTCCCCACGAAGTAGTTTTTTTAACCAACCCATCCCACATTTACCCTCTTTCACAAGCTCTCTAAGTAAAAATGAGTTGAGAGTTACTAAGACATGACCCAACATCCAAGTTCCAGTTATGGAAGTGAATTATACTAACTAGAAACATTCTGAAACCTTCAAGGAACACCACATCACCCAGATACTAGACAACATCTCTTGATGATACAACCCTAGGTTGGAACTTTATTTTTCCTAGACCTTACATCCCAATGCACGCATGCCAAGTTGTGCATGTTTCTAGAATGCTCCAGTTGCATGCACAGGCCTTCCTCCATGTGGCTACTGTAAAAAATCCTCAGTTTTGTGCCTACAACTGAAAAATAAGTGCCACATTTTCAAGGCTAACCTACAAGCCACTACCCAAAACAACCCATAACTCTTTAGAATCAAGTATCAGATAATCACAAGTCTATACAAACTATACTAGGCTCAAATATTTCCAAAACATGCCAGTCACATGATAAACATTTAAACAACCATATGGTAAACATAGTAGCTACAGGTCATGAATGCATATACATTCATTGTCTCCTTAGTTTCATCAGGGAATCATAATGAAGGCTCACTTCCCTCTCAAGCTAGTTCCATCAAACACTAATTAGCTCATGCATTCATATAACTATTCAATGACTCATAGAATGAACAAGATCCATAACAAGAGCACACAATTTAACCATGCCTATAACTAGCATATAAGAAGATGAAACCATGAAAATAGCCATAAAATCAACAAAATAACTAGTACATGTGCTCATTGATCACAATGAGAAAATAACTCATATTAACATATGCAAAAACCAACCAATTCAGTGGCTTCCATGTACCACCCGACCATATATTGGGCTAAGCCAAATATCTCTTTCATTCAATCACCCTCGTGCCTTATTCCAAGCATGAATGTGGGATCTCATGGGATAAATCAAAACAGAACCAACCTCAACCCTCAACCATAGTGATTTCACCTAAATTTGTCCAGAAATAACTAACACCAAACAAGCTTGGATTCCTCCATCTTTCTTCATCATACCCAAAGGAATTTTCTTGTCTCCACCCATTTGTCAAGAGTTCCAGGAGAAAGCCCATCTCCACCCTTGACCCTTCGAAATTTTCCTGAGACCATCTCACCAAGACACAAAGTCTACCGACCATCCAAATCTTAAACCAGGAAATTGTAAAGAAAGGCTGGAAACCATTGTCAATCCAAGAAAATATCGTGTCAATGAAAAAAAAGTAAACAAATCTCAACAATGAAATTACACATGCAACCTGTTACCTACAGTGCCTTCCTATTGTAGCTTCTCTTCCAAATTTTCCTTGTGCTCCCTTTATTTCCTTTGCTTGTCCTTTGATTGCTTGTTTGCTTGTGTCCAAGTGCTCCCTCTCTCTTCTCTCAAAGCACTATTTATGAAAGTGATCAAAAGTTGAGACAAAAGATGAAATTGATCAAAAAGTTGTCAATTGTTTCTCAAATGTCTTTTTATCATTCATGTATGGTGTCTCTTCCTTTCCCTTTTCTATTTTTCTTTAATTTTTCTTTATTTACTCTCCAATTTCTCTTACGTGCATATTTTTGTCTCTTCATCTTCCTTTTCTCCTATTTTCCTTTATTTCTCATATTAAAATTTCCATTTATTGTCTTTTGTATTTTCCAATGCCAATGCCAATGCCAATTTCCATAGCCATTAATACACCACAAGTGATGCCCACTATAATGTTTTTCCCCTCATTTAGCTAAGAATACGTGTCCCATGACCTTGGTCTTATTTTATTTGCATGGAAACTCAACTCAAGATTGTTACAAACCCATCCCACTTAGGCGAACACCATCCTCAGTGTTCTATGACACTTATGGCCAACAAAACATACTACTTATGGAGATTTATAACAGAACTTGATGCAATATTTACAGTGAAAATTGTTGAAAAACATGAAAAGATACCACTTTTGGAGTTTATAACATAACTTGATATGGTATTTACAATCACACACACACACACATATACCAAGAAATAATTTTCTTCAACTAGAAAAAGAAGAAGGATATAATGTATGCATTTAATCAACTATCTCCCATGTAGCTTCATTGGGCCCAAAGTGCTTCCACTATAATTTAACTCGCTGTATTGCTCAGTTTTGGAGCATGAATTGTTTCTGATGTAATATGCATTGTGGCTTTGTTTGTAACTCTCCCATTAGCTCCACATGCAATAAAGATCAATCAATCACATGATCAACATCTTGTACATATATTTTAAGAAATGAAACATGGAAAAAATCATGGATTTTCACTATTGGCAGCAATGCAAGTTTGTAGGTCACTGGTCCTCCCAAGGATCTCAAAAGGTCTGCAATATTGATTTGACAACTTGGCACATGACCCAATCCTCAGGGAGCTTCTCTTGGGGTTGATGTGCAAGTACATATTCTCCCAAACATGAAAATCATCGAATTCTCTATGTTGATCTACATAACTCTTTTGTCTATCATGTTATACCTTCAAATTCCTTTTAATAACTTGCATCTCCTGCTCCATCTCAGCCAACTTATCTGGTCCAATCAATACCATGTTCACTAGATCACTCTAGTTAAGAGGAGGATCACAACTCTTCCCGTAGAGAGCCTCAAATGGAATCTTAAAGGATTCTTGATACCCATTATTATAAGAAAACTATTCTAGTGGAATATGCTCCTCCCACTTCCTTTTTTGATGCATGATGTACATCCTCAACATATCCTCAATAATCATGTTAACCTGTTTTGTTTTCCCATATATCTATGGATGATAAGTTGTGTTGAAATCTAACTTTGTCCCAAAGCCTGTAAAATTTTCCTTCCAAAACTTGGAAGTGTACTTAGCATCTCTATCTAATATAATATTCTTAGGAACCCCATGTAACCTCATTATCTCCCTGATGAATATTTGATCCACTTCACTAGCTGAATTAGTAAACTTCACTTCAATTAAGTGAGATACCTTGCTCAAATTATCAACCACAACCATATTTTAATCATGTTTCCTCGATTTCCTTGGAAATCTCGGAATGAAGTCCATGGAAATGACCTCCCATTTCCATTTTCAAAACAAAATAGGCTGCAATAAACCAGTTGGGTGCTTTCATTCAACTTTTACATGCTAACAATCCAAGCACTTAGCAACAAACTCATCCACCTCTTTCTTCAAGTTCTACCAATAGTATAACTTCTTAACAGTTGTCAAGGTTTTTTGGTATCTTGGGTGGTATGAATATGGCTTGATAAGAAACTCTCTCAAGATGAGCTTCTTCAACTCGCTATTGTCTAGCACATAATCTTGTTCTTCAATCCAACCAAACCATATGTTTTGAGGTGATACTTATCATCCCTATCACCTTCACCTTGTTTCTACAATCTTTGCTTCAGTTGCTGATACCTCTCATAATGTTGCCCTACATGCAATATCTGATCTTGTAAATCTGTCCCATAAGAACTCACAGTTGAAATATGATTCACCTGTACTATCCTACTTGTTATGGTCCTATAAATTATAAGACCTCAAGTTGATTGTGTATTTCATAAGTTGCAATTTCATATTGAGTATGATTTTCAATATTCAAATGATTTAAAAAAAAATTATGAAAAAAGAAAAGAAAAGAGGGTATATTGAAAAAATAAAAAAGATAAAAAAGATAAAAACCCCAAAAACGAATAATAATGAAAGTGCTGCAAATCAAAATGCCACTGCTGATTAGATTAGTTTGTTCAATCATATAGTTTAAACATGATTGAAAAATTAAAAATAAATAAATTATAGGTTAGAAAATAAGGATTTTCCAAACAGTTTAATCTTGGCAGATCAATAGTTAGGTAGAAAAAAATTGACGCAACAGTTTAATCTTAGTCAATGGAAGGAATAAGGGATAGAGTAGGTAATAGTTTTAAAGAAAAAGTGATTGGCTCAGCCTACAACTCTAAAAGAATGATAATGTTAGATATAATGGTAGGTAGAATGAAAGAGAAAGGAATATGCAAAAACACAAACTATCCCAAAGTATTATTCACATGATTGTGCATTCTGATTAAAAAGAAAAAGAAAAAGAAAACAGAGGTGCTTTAGCTTAAGTTTCAGATATTTTTTATTGTGAATGAATATTTATGCCTTATCTCATATCCTTAACTTCTCATATCCTTAACTTCAACTATAACTTGAAATTTCATTTATCAATCAATTCCCCCACCATCTACTCACATCACATCACTATTTAACCTCCCATCACCTTCCACCTCGTCTCTACTCCCTCCATCTCATCCGATGAATCACGATTGTTTTCAGTCCCCCCTCATCCTATGAACGTTAAAATTGAGGGTGGGGAGGGGGGGGGGGGGCCAAATGGGCGGTTTTATAAATCATCCTCCCTGCTATGTGTCAGGCGCTAGTCATTTCGCACCCCCCCTCTCCATTATGATTACCAGCTGCGACCCCCTACAAAAAAGATGTTTTCCACTGTGAAAAAACAATGCAACTAACCACTATATTCCCGCCATTACCATTGTGCCATGACAACCACTCCTTTCACCTCCATCCAATCACCTATGCTCTCGCCTAAAGCCCGTTAAATAATTAATGGCTTAGGTCATTACCCAACGGGCCTGTGCCATGTCAACGGTAACCTTGTCACCCTACAAAATCAATCTCCCTCACCTTTTTCAAGTTTTACAATGGCTTTTGTGTTCTATTGTTACAGGTGATTACATTCAAGGCCTCATAGATCAAGGAAAAGCACAACAAATCTTCAACTGTCTACAGATCAACCAGAGTCCTTCTACAGTTCCCTTTTTCTTCCATTTCCCATTTTGATCACCAGAGCTCCCCTTCTTTATTCCCCTCTTCTTCAAATCCCCTTTTTTTCACCTATAAAAAACACAGTCATTTCATTTTTCAAATTATGCAACGCCTCCAAAGAAGTAGCGACATCCATTTAACCCAATGGTTCACCCTCATGTGGACCTGGATCATGTGGCTCTACCTGACAGGGACTTCAAAATACATGAGACAGATCCAGAATTTGACTTTTTTGATGTCTATTGTTGGCTAGAGGACAATTTGATCGATGAGGTCGATGACATAGGGCTGTGGGAGAGTAAATTACCCTATTATATATTCCCAAAAACCCACATTTTCCCTGAGTTTGTTAGAAAATATCATGCTTTCTATGATATTAATCAGAGAGCAGTAGTAGCCCCCACAAGAGAAGTCCTCTTTACCATTAGTTCCCAATCCATCATGCAAATGATGTAAGCTCCTACTGTTGAAGAAACAATACCATTTTCCTATGAAGCCCTCAGAGAACTATACCAAAAGTTATATTTTGTTAGCAGAGCCAAAACACTGGAGTTATTCATGGCTACAGACACTCCATTACCAAAGAAGAATCCTCCATATCTATCATCTACCTTCCCTGATAGGACCCAACATATTGGCACTGTCCTTTCATAATTGTTAGGGTGTCATTTATATCAGTGGATAGATGAAGCGATGATAGGTTTCTTGCCATTATTTCATCAGATTCCAAGCCTTCAATTATGTTTAAATTCAGTCAATTCTTAGCTGATGCTATCCACAATGAGCTTATTAAATTTCACACAGAGGAAGTGTTTAAATACACTTCAGTCTTGGTTTAAATTTTTTTCTATTTTCAAGCTAGCGGATTCCAGTTTACAATGAGGAAGGTTAATGAAGACTCTCAACCTCAATCAGTCATCTTTTGGACAACCATGTTAATGAAGGAAAAAAATGACTACACCTACAAAATATTTGTTGAAGCTTTTGTGCATCCAACAATGAGCATCCTCAGTAGTGCAATGGAACTAAGGATAAATGAAAATATTAAGAAAATAATGTATTTATCAGACCAAGTTAGAATTGGAGATTGGTACTTGTACCAGAATTACAACGAGATCATAATTTATGGGTGTGAGTTGGCCCCTTACAAGCTGCCAAAGTTCCTCCCCATGAGGATCTTTGCCTTGGAGTACATCAGGAAGATGATCAATGCAGATGAGGTACACTTTGTATCTGCCAAAAAGAAGTCTCAATTTAGGATCAAATCCCAAATTGGTCCTTTCATTTGCAATAGAAGAGCAACAGGAGAGGAGGCTGATAAGATGCTGAGGGAGATGAAGTTTAATCATAGTTTCACTTGGTCTATGACCCATTGGGCATCATATCAATGATAAGGGTGGAAAAAAAATCAACTCCATATATACACACCCACAGGCCTGAGATTGAGTAGTTCATGAACCAAACAAAGTGGATAGAAAATACATTGCAGGAGGCTAAAGAGTAGGTGATTTCATACTAAAGAATACAAACCCCTACTCCACAAGAAAATCAGATTACAGGAGACAAAGAAGACAGAGGAAAAGAAATAGAGAAAGAGAAAACAGGAAAGAGGCCAAGAGATGATCGGTCTACTATGGAAAATGATACATCTAGCAGATAATTTAAAATTAAGTACATAAAAAGAGAAAGAATCCATATTGACATAGATTAGGATAAGGAAACAAAGCAACAAACAATCATAAAAATAAGAGATTATCCTAGTTCATCTCCAGTAGGTGGTCAAACCTTATTTTCTACATCTTCAGCTACAATTCCATTTTAGCAACAGAATATACAAACACATACATCTACTGCTACTACCAAGGACAAGGAGGAAAAAATTTATGATAAATTCAGGGAAATTAAAAGGAAGAATGAGATATTGAAAACCATCACCTACAACTAGTTTTGGAAGCATACTAGAAGTTCACAAATTAGGTTTTTATCAAATTTTGACTGAGAGAAAGGAAATATGAGAATGTATTTCCTTGAAGTCCAGAACTCTCATCCTAAATCACCTGCAGATTTAAACCACACTACTTTTGAATTTAATGTCAAGGACATCCATCCAATAGACCAGATGGAGATTCATAAGAAGACTAGAGAAATGATCTCCTCCATATTGACAAGCACTGCAATGAGCCTATCTAAGTTATAGGTATCACTAGCTAACATTCAATCCCAACTTTAAATGGAGAATATTTCCTCTCTTGCCAAGGATATTAGAATCAAATCCCTGGAGGATTTAATTTTGAATATTGGACATGATCCAACAAATGTGGAGGCAGTGGAAGAGATCCTGAAGAAGAAGAACACTGACATAGCAGCCCTGAGAAAGAAACTTAAAATGTCAGCTACTGAAGACCCTTTAACAAAAGACATAGAGTAGAATGAAGCACAAAAAGAAGATATAATGAAGCTAATAATGGAGTAGTCAGCATAGCTAAAGCAGATGGAGACAGAGAAGGAGAAATTGGTCAAGGAAAAGGAAAAATAAGCATAAATGGCCATTGTTCCTTTGGATGTTGTTCCTATTGTAGTCATCCCTACAAATACAAAAACAACTACAAGCGCATAAGTTGGTGAAGAACAGTTGGCCAAATCCATGGAGAACATGACCATACAAACAACATAAATAAAAAAGCTAGAAGCTTAAATCAATACCTTGAAGGATTTGAAAAAAAGGTCTGACAATGCACATGAAATTGAAATACAGAGAGCTCAAAAGCATATTGAAAAGTTGATAAACGCATAGTCTAGTGAAGCTTCCATGGTCATACCATTCACCTAGAAAAAGAGATCATTTGGAATAGCATAATAGATTCTATGAATGAGATATGGCCTTCTATTAAAATAATATTTGAAAAAAAATAATTGATTGAACAAGTAAATGATTCCATAGAGAAAGCAACCAAGGAGCTTGCAGGTATGCCTGAGACAACAAATAACATCATCATATTTTTAAATTCCAAGAACAAGTTTGAATTAGAGGCACTTGGAGTGGAGGACAGAACAACAACCATTCTAGAATTCAAGAAGGTGCTCAACAAAAAGAGTTTGGTCACACAGTTAGAGGAAAAGTTCTATAATTTAGAAGTGGGTGTCAGTAGATTCTTTATCAGAATCGAGCCACTGACCAAAAGAGAGTCACCATCACTATTTGTAATCAATGATAAGCTTATGCCCAAATAGGATTATGTGAAGATGCTAGAAGAGATTGCCAAGGACACAACTAAGTTTGCATGGATTAAAGGATCAATGACTGGAAGAGCTTTCCTGGAAGCCATGGGTAATGATTTATTCATACAACATGAAATAAAACACATTTTTGTGTTAAGGCCAAATTTTATAAAATTCACAGATACATATGAGATATACAGAAAGATGATCAGGATTAAGATCCCGAATGAACAACAATGGGAAAAATTGTGTGACTACCAAGAAGGGTTAAAACCATCACATCAAAAAATCAACCAAATCTGCAAATCAACGTATCAACTCAACATATCAGCATCAGATTATCCAAATATGCCAGCACAATAATAGATCAAAGAAAGCAACAATGACCTTCTCGAGAATAGGGCCAGATGTCAAAGATATTCCATCGTGTCCACTTCATGGTCACACCAGTCAAATTTTAATTATTATTGTAATTAATAACAGATTGCCTATGTAGATATGACAATCACTGTAGGAGTTAGTTAAATACTAAGTTTCTTCTCAATATCAGGGGTTGAACCCTAGATTGTAAAATTTTTCTGTTGGAGCATTGTATTTTTGGAGCTGGAGCATCAATAATAAAATAAATTTTGCAAGATTCATGAGCTATATTTATCTGGTGATGTTTTTTCTTTGCTGTGTTTAATGTTTTCCATTGTTATTTCTCTCAGTGCATCATTTAATTCTGATTGTGAAAAAAAATATCAAGAATGAGATTGTTGCTAGAGCACCTTAATTCTAGTTGTGTTTACAATATAAATGTTTTTCCTATGAAGTCTGGTTAAGAAATAAATAATTTATTTTTAACCACTACTGAAATCACTCTTTCTTTCATCTCATAATTCATTATGTTTTAAAGATTCGATAAGTGTAGTTAGCTTGCCTTGCAAATTCTCTTGAAAATTTGATGCAAAAACCTAGCCTGTTATGAATCCATAACCCAATGGAATTAGTTTAAGAAGATCTTATAATCCAACCAAAATATCAATAAAAAATAAACCCCTAAAACATTATAACTAGCCTAATATCAGAATCATAAAACAAAGTTAAATCTAAAAGAGAGATCCCTCTCTGAGTCTAGGAGGGCTAAATCATAGGCTCCAAAGAAGTTTTGATATTGTCCTTTTAGGATTATTCTTTCCAATCTTAAAATGATAGAATGATAACATAGTGGCGACGATACTGGGGACATAAACTAAAAAAAATTTCATTTCATTCGAATTCAGAAACACTGGTTAAAAGCATTGTATGATAGAGGTATTTTCTAAGATTGGTTTCTTTCAGTTTTTGAAAATAATCAGTTTTTTTTATGTTTCTAATTTGAATTATGGCTCATAAAATAATTTCAACCAGATCCCATCTTGATCCAAATCCTCCTCCTATAGTGAACAATCCTAAGAAAATTTTAAGAAAAACTCCTAGAATTGAAAGGAAAACAAGTAACATATTCATTCACAGATCAAATTCCCTCCCTGAAATGTTTTTCACCTTACAAGACATTCAGTTTGATTTACATTTTGAACAAGGTTTATTTAGGACTAAATATAAGAATTGTACATACCAGACAGTATTTGATCCATCTATTTTGAAACAAAGTCCAGTGAGAGAATCTTACTCATAAATTCAATTTGATCTTTAGCTTCTCCAGGATTTTGACACTCTCCAATATTTGGTAACAAAGTTCACTTAAACTATTGATTATGCTTACCTTCAACAATTTGTAGAATTAACCACATTGAATATAGCAGCTTCTTCTATTACCTCTCATATTTCCCGTCTTAATTCAGTTAGTCCGACTGCTTCCACAATCCCCACCACATCTTTTGTCTTTCCTCATAAGGGTACTCAAACCTCCACACATACAACTTCTCCCATCATCCATTCTTCTTCATCCACTGTCCATCTTCCTCCACCACCTCTAGCAATCATGGCAGCCAGATATGCCCCATTGGTTTTTCCAGCACCATTGGTACCTATGCCACAGGATTACCACTCTAAAATTACATTATATGATGGAACTAGTCTTGCAACTTCCCAACAAAATGTTGACAAAATGAATGATTGTTTTGACCTTTAAGAGGTAGATGAAGAAAAAATTAACTTAAGTATGTTTGCTCAGAGTCTTAGTGGAGAAGTTATAAAATGGTTCAAATATTTACCTGCAAACAGTATCAATGAATCCCTGCATTTCATAAAAAATTCCTAAATAGGTGGGAAGTTAAAAATAACCCTCTTCAAATCTTATCTGAATATGAAAATATTATAAGGGCCCCAGCTGAAATTGTTTAGGACTATTGCACTTGATTCAATGGTTTATATAATGCAATACCTGCTCATATAAAACCACCATAGGGTTTAGCCTTGGTTAAATTACCAGATGGTTTTGAACCAGAAATGTCTTATCAGCTAAGGGAAAGAAACTTAGCCACATTAGAGGAAATGTAGAGGGATGTAGTGAGTGCAGAAGCCAACCTGCTAGCAAAAAGAGCTAGAATGAGAACTAAAAGAAGAGTTACTATAAGGGAAGAACCTTCAACTTCTACACCTGATGCTAAAATTGACTCATTAGTTAGAACTATGGATATAATGATGGAGAGGATCAATCTAAATGAAAGAACTATTCCTAGGGAAACTCAAACAGCTCCCCAAAACATAAACCAAAATCCTAGAAGAAACCCTCCTTAGATAAGACAGAGAGAGAAAATAGGTCCTGAACACTAGATTAGGCCTCCATTCCAAGAGAATTATGTTGATGAGGATGAAGGAGTAGTTGAGGAAGTAGAAGAAAATTAGATAAATATGATGGGAATTAATGAAGATGATTTCGTTTTTGTCACCCAAGAAGAATAAGAATTATTCTCATTAACTCAGACAAAGTTAGAACCTGAAGAATATGATGACTACAAAAAATGATTTGAGAATGTTATCATGGAGGTTCACAAATAGTATAACCTAAGAAACAAGAAAAACTTTGATAATTCCAACAAAAAGAATTCAGAAAATTCTGCCAAAAAAGTCTCTAAACCTCATCTCAACAGAACAACAGAAAATTCAAAGAAAACAATGAATAATTCAAAAAATAAGAACACAAAAACATTACTAGGAGAACAGTTGATACCCCTGTCAAAATTGCTCAAACTGATATTCCTTGCACAAGTAAACAAACTGAATTTACCCAAAAGGTAGTGGTTGAAAGAACTGATTTTTCAAATTTTCTCAAAGTTCAAACACCATTCAGCATTGAGAATGAACTTGCTAAGCTAAAAATATCTATTCCTCTCACTAAATTGATAAACAATAATGTGTATAGGTCTCAGGTCCTAAAGGTAGTAAACATAGGAGAAATTACTGATAGAGTTAATTTAAATGATGATCATCCCAAACTTTTTCTTGGGCCAGAAGTTGATGGTAAACCCCAAGAAAGAGGCGTCCCTCCATTTTAGGTCAGCCTTAATTTTCATGACAAAATTATCCATAATTCCATGTTGGATTTAGGTGCATCACATAATCTTATGTCAAAGCCTGTCATGGAGAAGCTTGGTCTTGAATTTACTAGAACTTACAAAGATTTGTACTCATTTGATTCTAGCAAAGTTGGATGTTCAGGTCTTATCAAAGATATTTGTGTCACTTTAGGTCAGATACCAGCAAAAATTCTAGTGATGGATATAGTAGTAGTTGACATCCCTCCTAAGTATGGCATGCTTTTGTCGTGCTCATGGGGAGAAAAGTTACAAGTGACTCTTCAAATGGATATGAATTATGCTACAATACCTATGTTTGGTCAACTAAGAAGACTCTATAGGGAAACCTTAATGAAGTACATGGTGAGTAGTCAAGAAAAATCACACAACTATCCTCTGTGCTCTATTCATACCGACCTTGAATCCTTCATTCTCTATAATGATGGAGACATTGATTCACAAGTTACCCATTTAGAAAATGATCCTAAAGAAAAACATGACAATCAAATACAAACTATACAACAAGATCCCGAAATTGAACCCCTTTGGAACATGAGTTTTGATGGCTCATGTGGCAAAGTAGGCACAAAAGTAGGTATTTGAGTGTATAACACAAGGAACAGTCGTGCACAAGGTCACTCATACAAACTAAATTTCCAGTGCACCAACAACACAGCAGAGTATGAAGCCTTACTCTTAGGATTACAATTGATGAAAATATTAGGATCTAAGAGGATTTTTGTTCATGGTGATTTTGAATTAGTCATAAAATAAATAAAAGGACAATATGTCGCAAAAAATCATAGGTTAAGAGCATACATAAATGTTGTACTTTATTTCTTAAGAACATTTGAAGAATATGATCTAGAAGTTATCCCTAGAAATCAAAATGTCCTAGCAAATAGTTTATCCTTTTCAACAAGTATATGTAAATTTCCTCACCCAAACAGAAAATACACAGTAGAGGTTAAACATCGTCCATATGTACCTGATAACATGAGATATTGGCAAGTATTTGGCAGTGACAAACAAATGAAAGTTTCTTACAATCAAATGATGAATTTGAGGATAGAAATATAGACCTAGATTATGAAGAAGATAGTCATTCTGATGTACAAATTAGTGTAGAAAAACAATTTGTTGTTTCTTATGTAAATATTTCAGCAAATAAAACTGTACATAAAATAAAAATACATAAAGACCTAGAAAAAGAGGAATTCAAAGTACTTCAAATCAAGGATAATATCCTGCCTAGAGGGATGGTCCCTTTAGAAGAACTGTTTGAATTAAATGATGTAGCCAATAAACCAAAAATGGAACCAACAGGGGCAAACATCGAAAAGTGTAGCATAGGCACTGAACAAAATCCCAAAATCATAAAATTGTCCAAATTACCATCTATAGTTACAAAAAAGAAGTATATAGCTCTATTTAAAGAATTCATAGATTTATTTGCTTGGAGCTATGAAGACTTAAAATCTTATGATACTAGCATCATACAACATAAAATTCCAATCAAGGAGGATCAAAAACCTTTTAAACAAAAACTGCGTAGGATAAATCTTGTCTTAATGCGTCTAGTTGAGAAAGAAATCAAGAAAATGTGTGAATCCAAAATCATAGTTCCACTCAAATATTCTAAATGGGTATGCATTATTGTGCCTACAAGAAAGAAAACAGGTGAAATCAAACTTTTCATTGATTTTAGGAATCTAAACAAAGAATCTCTTAAGAACAACTACTCTTTAACAAAAACAGATCATATATTGCAGAGGCTAGTAGGCTCTAGTGGGATCTCTTTGTTATATGGCTTTTTAGGTTATAATCAAGTTTTAGTACATCCTGATGATCAAGACAAAAAAACTTTTACTACTCCTTGGGGGAATTTGATGTATGTGAAAATGCCCTTTGGATTAATGAATGTTGGTGCTACTATTCAAAGTGCCATGGACATAGATTTTGCAGATGAAATTGGCCATTTTATTGTGATCTATCTTGATGACATTACTGTATATTCAAAAATTGATGAAGAGAACTTGGCACATCTAAGAAGAGTTTTTAAAAAATGTAGAAGGTTTGGAATTTCTCTAAATCCCAAGAAAACATTGTTTGGCCTTGAAGAAGGAAAACTTCTAGGTCAAATTATTTCTCAATATGGAATCATAATTGACCCTAGCAAGATTGAAGATATACTCAAAATCAGTCATCCCAGGAACCTCAAATAAATTCAACCTTTCATTGGTAAAATAAAATTTTTAAGGAGATTAATACCAAATCTTGTAGAACTTTTGAGAAATATAACCAACAAGCTTAAAAAAGATTCAGAAATTAAGTGGAACGTTGAATCTAATCAATCTTTTGATCTAGTCAAGAAAGCATTGACAAAAGCTCCAATCCTATTCAACCCAGATTTTACCAAAGAATTCATAGTCTTATATTTTTCATCTGAGCACACTATTGTTGTTGTGTTATTACAGAAAAATAGTGAAGGACATGAACAACCAATATAATTTTTAGCAAAGCCTTGAGAGATGCATATTTAAAATACAACATCATGGAAAAATAGTTGTTACACAACAATTTGTCACTGTCCTTGTACTCCTCGTTCCTTGATCCTGGAGGAACCATATTATGACCCTTGTGTACTTTCCAAGCATGGAATACATACCCCTGAACCACACTTTGTCTGCCAATGCATCTCGCTTTACAAATTTTCGGGAAGATCCCTATAAAAACCTGGTTTTCAAGGTTGACGCTTTGTCTCAGTGTATGACCTGTGTTGATAGCAGAGATTTTCACTGAGACCCACACATATCGACACTCTGTCTTAATGTCAGACCCATGCATATCCTCTTTTGGAAATTTTTTAAAAATAGAAACACGATTTCCATGATTAGAATATTCGCGAGGCGACGAGCTGGAAATTTGTTTTGAGGATGTGGCTGAGGAATTCCCCTTTTGGATTCGTGTTCCCAAGAAATAGGAACTACTCCAAAAGATAAGTTCTTTTCCCATTATTTGAGGGCCCATAACCTCCTCCTCCATTTTTATATAAGGAGACCTCTTTCACCTCTGCTACCTTAGCAAGCATAGAGAGAAGAACCAATCATAGCTTTGGGATAATATGTTGGGTGTGTGTTATATTCTTTCCACGAATAGCCCCATGCACTGTACGTTGCACCGGGAGCAGCAGGGGGGTCATTGGGGGGGTGGCAGCCCCCCCTATCGGGGTCTGGGGAAACGCCCCGACAAATTTTTTTTTGGTATGCGGACCCACTCATAGGCGGACCCACCCATGTTTTGTGCATGAGTTTGCACATGGTTTTGGGGTACGATGGTTTTCGGACCCTGGTATTTTGTAGATCCGGTCAAGGGAACTACGGTTATGTTCTAATCCAGGGTTAATGGATTGGGGTTTATGTATGCTTCGACATGTATATATATGTGTTGTAGCACTAAAAGGAATATAATGAAAAATCAAGCTGGTCGTCCCGATTTGCGATCCAGGGGAAAATATTTGTGTTTATTTGTTTTATGTGTTATGCTCTCACTATTGTTTATTTTCTGTTATAAGATTTGTGTGTAGATAATTTCTATTCAGGGTTAAAACTACATTTGGTATCAGAGTTGTTTTGGCTTCAAGGGGACGCCTTTGCTGCTGAGGGTTTTTTGCTCGAGCCTGAGGTAGACCCTGTTCAGTGGGAGATATGCGGGATCGATTCTTGTGGTGAAAGAAGATGTCGAGCGGCGGAAAGATAGAGATCGAGAAATTTAATGGTCAAAGTTTTGAGTTGTGGAAGCTCAAGATGGAGGATCTGATGGTGGATAAAGATCAGTGGATCGCAGTAGATCCGAGTACTAAACCAACGGCAATGTCAGATGAAGATTGGAAGAAACTGGATCAGAAATCTAAGAGTATAATACAGTTGTGTGTCTCAGATTCAGTATTGTTGAATGTATCTGGGGAAGCTACGACGAAGAATTTGTGGGAAAAACTTGGGACTTTGTACCAATCTAAGTCTCTAGTGAATAAGTTGTTCCTGCGGAAAAAGCTGTATAACCTGAGGATGAAGGATGGAGACTCGGTGACAGAGCATCTGAACGCCTTCAATACTGTGGTAAGTCAGCTGTCGTCTGTTGATATTAAAATCTCAGATGAAGATAAGTGCATCAGTTTATTGTGCTCTCTACCAGACTCGTGGGACAGTCTGGTTATTGCAATAGGTAGCAATACAACTACCTTGAATTTTGATGACATTGTCTCAGCCTTGCTATTGGAGGAAATGAGACAGAGAAATATGGAGGGTCAGAATGGAGATGCCTTATCTATACGAGGAAGGTCCCAGAACAGAAACAAGAATAAGGTTTCGAGTGGGAGATCTAAATCTAGATGGAGATCTAAATCTCCTGGAAAGTTTGTAAAGGTGTGCTGGAAATGCGGAAAGGAAGGACACTACAAAAAGGAATGCAGATCTAAAGCTCCTGAGAAAGGAAATGGATTTGATGATGCTCCTTCTGCAGAGGCAAAAACCACCTTGGATGAAGGTGGGGATGTGTATTTGGCTTATTCTTCAAATACACATGTAGATCATGAGTCATGGTTGATTGACTCAGGTGCATCCTTTCACTTCACTCCCCATAGGGAGTGGTTCTGCGAGTATGAGAAATATGATGGTGGTGATGTCTTCCTAGAGGATGATAGGAAGGCTAGAATCGTCAGACGTGGAAAGGTCAAGCTGAAGCTGCAAGGTGGAAGGATTAGAACACTTCCTGGTGTTCTGCATATTCCTGCATTGGCCAGAAATCTGATTTCTGTAAGCAAGATGGATGATGTAGGTGTAAAAACAGTGATATAGAGGATTCAAGAAAGATCTACCTACAAGTTGGTTAGGGGAACCTTTGGTATTAATGCCACGGGGAGTTCGGTGGAACTCTTATGCAAGCTACAAGGTAGCAACGACGTGATGGGTGTAACGGTGATGTGGTTCACGAAAGTGGAGTGGAAAGCCTAGCTGTCTCTGGAGAAAAGACCATGCTATGGCATCAAAGGCTTGGACATATTGGAGAGAAGGGCCTTCGGATACTACATAGAAATGGTATGGTAGAAGGTATGTCTAATTTCTCTTTGGATGTCGATTTCTGTGAACATTGTGTATATGGGAAGCAGAATTGGGTGAGTTTTCCTTCTAATGCTAAGAGGGCGAGCAAGATATTAGAACTTGTGCACAGTGATGTGTTTGGACCTATGTCAGTTCCATCACCGGGAAAGTCTGTGTACTATGTTTCATTAATAGATGACTTCTCAAGGAATACATGGATATATTTCTTGAGGAAGAAATCTGAAGTATTTGACAAATTTAAAGAATTTAAGGCTCTGGTGGAAAACTAGACAGAGAAGAAGATAAAGGCGTTGAGGACAGATAATGGTGGGGAGTTCTGCAAGAAGGAATTTGAAGAGTTATGTAAGAAGTGTAGCATAACACGAAAGAAGACTACTCCATACACACCTCAGTAAAATGGAGTTGCAGAAAGAATGAACAGAACACTGATGGAAAAGGCAAGAAGCATGCTCAGTGGTACCGGGTTAGGACAATAATTATGGGCAGAGGTAGTGGAGACTGCATGTTACTTAGTTAACAGATCACCTTCATTAGCGTTGGAGGATAAGACTCCACATGAGGTATGGACTGGTAAGAAACCCTCTCTTTCACATCTAAGGGTATTTGGATGTGATGCATATGTACATGTTCCAAAGGAGAAAAGGACCAAGTTGGATAATAAATCTGAAAGGTGCATCTTTATTGGATATAAGGATGGTTTAAAGGGTTACAAGCTTTGGAACCCAGAAACAAGGAAGGTTGTGTACAGCCGAGATGTGGTGTTTAGAGAGGTGAAAGATGTTGTTACACATGAAGTCCTACCAAAGGAACCTAAGAAGGTAGAGTTTGAGCTAAAGGAGGATGAATCAGACTCTACAACAGAAGAAGATTTAGAAGAGGAAGAGCCACAAACCCGAGCTTTGAGAATATTAGTTCGGGAAAGAAGGCAACCAGAAAGGTATATTCCATCTGTTTTCTATTCAAGTTTTTCCTTAACTATAATTGATGATGATCCCAGAACTATCAGGGAGGCAGTAGATTCAGAGGATGGAAAACTCTCGAAGGAGGCCATGGTTGATGAAATGGCATCCTTGCACAAAAATGAGGCATGGGATTTGGTGGAGTTGCCGGCTGGAAGGAAGCCCGTCGGGAGCAAATGGGTGTTTAAGAAGAAGAAGAATGTGAAGGCAAGGTGGAGAAATACAAAGCTCGGTTGGTAGCCAAAGGTTATTCCCAGGTGCCGAGAATTGATTTTGGTGATATTTTTTCTCCCGTTGCCAAAGTTACTTCTATTAGATTACTTTTATCTATTGCTGTTGCATTTGATTTTGAGATAGAACAGATGGATGTGAAGACAACATTTCTTCACGGGGATCTAGAAGAGGAGAGATACATGAAGCAACCTGAAGGCTTTATGGTGAAGGGTGAGAAAGAACTGGTGTGTAGGGTGAAGAAGTCTCTGTATGGGTTAAAACAGTCACCAAGGATGTGGTATCAGAAATTTGATACCTATATACGGGGACTTGGCTTCACTAGAAGCAAGGAGGATCACTATGTTTATTTTAAATTAATTTGTGATCGTGCTATTTATTTGGTCTTGTATGTGGATGATATGTTGTTGATTGTAAATGACAAAGAAATTATCCAAGATTTGAAGACCCAACTGTTCTCCAAATTTGACATGAAGGATCTTGGTGCTACAAACTATATTTTGGGCATGGAAATTAAGAGAGATCGGGCAAAGAGGAAGCTTTGGTTAAACCAAAGGAAATGTGTCGAGACTATATTGTAGAGGTTCAATATGCAGGATAGTAAACCGGTGAGTGTTCCTATTCCTGTAGGTGCAAAGATGTCTGCTGAACAATGTTCCAAAACACAAGAAGAAGAGGAGGACATGTCCCATGTTCCATATGCAAGTGCAGTGGGTAGACTGATGTATGCAATGGTATATACTAGAACAGACATTGCACATGCAGTGGGAGTATTGAGCAGGTTTATGTCAAACCCAGGGAAGGAGCATTGGACAACAGTGAAGCGGGTTTTCAGATATTTACGTGGCACTAGTAATTATGGCTTGTGCTACCAGGGAAGACCAGGATTGGAAAGAATGTTGGACATTCGTGGTTTTGTTGATGCAGACTGGGCTGGAGATCTGGACCAAAGAAGATCTACAAGTGGGTGTGTGTTTAGCCTATTTGGAGGCGCAGTCAGTTGGATGAGTAAAAGACAGTTTGCAGTGGCTCTTTCAATTACAGAGGCAGAATACATGGCAGCCACTCATGCAAGCAAGGAAGCAGTTTGGTTGCAGAGATTGTGTTCAAGTATGGGGTTGGTACAACAAGCTATAAGGATAGACTGTGATAGCCAAAGTGCAATTTTTTTGGCTAAGAACCCTGCTTATCATTCAAAGACAAAGCACATTGATGTTCAATATCACTTTGTTAGAGATATGGTTGAGGCTAAAAGGGTGTTACTGGTAAAGGTGGACACTTTGAAGAATGTTGCAAATGCATTGACGAAGTCTGTGAGCACTCAGAAGTTCTCTTGGTGTAGAGAAACAATGGGTGTTGAAGAATTGGCCAAATGACTAAGCTCTCCTGTGGCCCCCCGTGGAAAGAAAACAACAAGTGGGAGAATGTTGGGTATGTGTTATATTCTTTCCACGACTAGCCCCACGCGTTGTACGTTGCGCCGGGCGCAGCAGGGGGGGCAGCAGCGCCCCGGCGAAATTTTTTTTGGTATGCGGTCCCACTCATATGCGGACCCACCCATGTTTTGTGCATGAGTTTGCACATGGTTTTGGGGTACGATGGTTTTCGGCCCCTGGTATTTTGTAGATCCGGTCAAGGGAACTATGGTTATGTTCTAATCCAGAGTTAATGGATTGGGGTTTATGTATGCTTCGGCATGTATATATATGTGTTGTAACACTAAAAGGAATATAATGAAAAATCAAGCTGGTCGTCCCGATTTGGGATCCAGGGGAAAATCTCTGTGTTTATCTGTTTTATGTGTTATTCTCTCGCTATTGTTTATTTTCTGTTATAAGATTCGTGTGTAGATAATTTTTGTTCAGGGTTAAAAGCTACAGAATAGTGCAAAGTGAGATTGTTTTTGTGTGTTGGGAACATAGTGAGATCTTAGACCTTCATGTATGGGGGTGTTGAAAATGTGTTTGGATATGGAGCTGCCGAAGGAGAGCCTCAACATCAAGGCTTGGTTGTAAACTCCCCTTGTATTTATCATAATAAAATGCAACTGATGTTTATCTTCCACTCTTGTTTACATTTATAATGAGATTTATGGCATTTCTTGATCAGTTGTATAGGTGGTAATTGTTTTATGTTTTTTGTGATCTTACGCTTGTCGTGGTGTCTTGACTGTTTGTATAGGTAATCGAACGTTGGTAGCAGCGTGCATTGAGCTTGAGAAGAACGACGGATCAAGAAGCTTTAATGGAAGGTGACAACATAACATCAGAACAAGGTAGGTCATCTTCCTTACACTGAATTTCATATACAATCTAGGAAGGTAGATGTTAGTATGTTCCCGTAGTTTCTAGACCCACCCTAGGGCTACAGGGATCGCCTCTGTCCGCAGAGGGGATTTACCTGGACAAAAAATTGGCGACTCCACTGGAGAGTTTCCTTTGAAATTTTCACTCTTTGAGGTCTTAATCATTTGACGAGTTTAGTTGAACAACCATTTCCCTATTTTTTCCTATTTTTTTCATTAATTACAATCTTTTAGTTTTTTCTTGAAGTGGTGAGTCTAGTCTTGGTTAGGATAATTTTTTTTTTCTTTTTTAAGCATTGGCACTTTTATTTGTCTGATAGTCACGCCGATTGGCACTAGTTTTCAGTTATAAATTCGCGCCAATGGGCTATTGGCGCTAGTTTCAGCCCCCAAATTTGCGTTAATTCCAGGGTGTGTGAAAAATTAAGGTTTTTTCCCTAAGTCCTTCACCAATGTGTCTTGCCCTTTCGGTCCTTTTCTCTGTATGATTTACATGTTCTCCCCTTCACTCAAGTTGGTTTGATTGGCTCATTATCTTAGTTTTTGGTTGTTTTTTTTGTCCTTTATGTTGGAACGTGCATCCTACATCCTAGGGTTTTTCTAGGAATCTGCATCAATTGCCTGGTTGTATGCTTCACGGGACATCGCGCTGCTGATTAAGTCACTCTCCTTTCTTGGTGAGCTATCTCTAGTTGATTTCCTTTTGCTTTTTGGTTGATTGAGTGATCAAGTCTCAAGTGTCTGCCTGATTTCATTTTTGTCTTCTTATTCACTTGTGAGCATAGATTACATTACTCATTGTTCAGCTAAAAAGTATTCTTTGTATGATTGTTTGATGTAAAAGGGAATGAATGCCTTATTTTGAGCCCACTCTTTGGAAGTCCTCTTCGCGCTTGAACTCATATGTCTTGTACATTTTGAGGAATTTAGATACAAAGTGTTAAAAACAAGATTGTATTCTTAATGTTTGGTTGCATTCTTTTTGCATTAAAAAAAAATGTGTTCATTTAGTTTTCATCTCAAAGTTTGCTTTTCATTAAAATGCATTAGATCAAGTTGCATTGAAAAGTCATGTTTGAAATTTATTATTGAATTTAGATTACATTTATTAATTATTTAAAACTAAAAGTCACACTGAGTGCATTATCTTTCATTCAAAACATGCATTATGTAGATTCTCATTTCATCGAAAAATGCATTGAGTGCATTCTTGTTCATTCAAAAGAAAATAAAATTGTGCATAAATTACAATTGCATAGTTTTCAAAAAGATAATTTTGCATAGATTACATTGCATAATTCGTATCTTTGAATGTTTTAGATTACTTTGGGATCATGAAAGTCATCTAGTTAGGAAAAATTTTTGTTTGCAGGATTATTGTTTGTTGCATCTTTTTTTGAGACTCTTCACTTAACTAGATAGCATTCATTGAATCGAAAGATTTATTTCCTCATATAGCTGCATATATAAGTTTTATGATGACAACGGTAGGGCCTTGAAATTGAAACCTAATTCAAGATAAACCGTTAAACTTTATACAATCAACCTATGGAAGCATTGAAACTTAACACTCACACTTAGAGGTCTAGGCTAGTGATGTGTTCCGTCGTCATTAAATCTAGTAGCTGTCATTTGCCATCTAGAAGTAGGCAGTGCTAGCACGAACTTGTGCTCCCCGTACCATCGCGTATATAAAGGGATATCCTCATAGGTTGCAATCCTTTATCCATAGGAACCTAAGTCTTCCTCCCTGTAACCATGATACACCGAACACAATATTCGGGGAGATTGACTACACGTACGTTAAGTCATTAGTCATTTCTCTTTAATTTGATCACCAAGGTGTATATTTCATTTCACGAGAGCTTGGTACACCCTATTTCCTAGAGTTCCTGAGTAGTCATTTCGGTCTTTTGTGACTTTAAAATTTGAAAATATCATCGAGCCCTTGTCCTTTCAAGCCCGTTCAAACTGAAAGTGACTAGAGTCACCTTTTGTCCTTTTCTCAACTCTTAAAATATGAAAAGGCAGAGTTTTGTTTCAGTGTCTTAAAAAATTAATTTCCCATGAAATATTAATGGTTAAAGTTATATTCCTTAGTGATTTTTGAGGGTTGTTTCCAATGCCAACGTTTCTAGAGTTTACCAACCAAGGAATCCCCTCTGAAGGGAATCCTGGTCCTTTTCCTTCTTTCGGGAATGTTGGTGCCCCGTATATGGCAACGTTGTCCCTCCCAGGATTAACCATTGGTCTGTTGCTTTGGTTGTTTTCAACCCCTGTGTTTTCGAACATCCAAATAGTTTCTCAACCGAGTTCTCCTGCGCCTGAACCGTTTCAACCCCATGTTTATCCTAAGATTGACCCCTCACCTTCTTCGCCCATTTATTCACCTCGTTCTTCCTCTTTTCCTGGTGAAAGTTTAGGTTCTATTACCTAGGTGGTTAAGAAGAAGAAGAAGTCGAAGAAGAAGAAGGAAAATAAGCTAGGGGTAAATCAGAAACTATTGCTACCCATGCATCTAGTATTGAGAAACCTCCCAACTTGTCTCATAGAGTCAAATTCCCTTGCAAGATATGTGAGGGTGACCATCTTCTTCGTGATTGCCCTGGTATTCCCAAGGTGCTAGAAGTGTGTTCCATTGACCTGATTCATCCTTCATCATCAACCTCTGGACATCATGCTGACGAGAAGCCTTCAGCTAAAGATAATGAGACTCATAAGAAACAGGGTAAGATCAAATTTCCCTATAGGTTGTGTGAAGGGAACCATCCCATTCACCTATGTCCTTATATGGATGAAGCTTCTAAAGTATTGGATATTATTTCGACTTCTGAGTCTTGTCTTCCCGTTGCTTACAAAAAAATTTCCTCGAGTTCTCTACTAGTTGATAAAGTCATTGATCAGGATTCATCTTCAGTCAATCTAGGTCTCTCCCAAGGTCAATCTGCCGAGTACATTCCTGACCAATCATTGGTTGAGAAAAAGGTCGACTTGATTCCATCTACATTCCATCAGGTCTTTTCCATTGAGAGTGGGCCTCATCCTAATTAGGTTCTTTTTGTTTCCTTTGATTCCCTAGGATCAGAGGGAAATCCTCTCATTTCTATGATCCAGGAGGATGATCCTCTGACTCCCGTCGCCGGAGTTCCAGAAAGTGATCCTCCTTCTCTCATTCCCAAATTTCATGAGGATGGTCTTTCTACTCCCATAACGCAAGGGGATAATCCTCTTATTCATATGGCACCCGCTCCATGTAGTTTGGTCACTTCCTTTGATTGGAATCTATTCACGGGATACCGTATTCCTTCTTACATTCCCTTTGAGATCACTGTACAGGTCTGAAATATGCTTGTACTGGGCATGATTATAAATGAAGGTGCCTCGATTATTATTTTTTCCTCAAATACATGGCAAGCTTTGGGTTCTCCACATCTTGTGCCTGCTACTCACAAAATGTTGACTTTTAATAGAGAACCAAGTCAACCATTAAGGATCCTTCCAAAGTTGCCTATTACTTTGGGAGGGGAAACCATATATATAGACATTATGGTTGTCTAAGGCCCATTAGATCTTAATTTACTCTTGGGTTGTGACTATGCTTATGCTATGGGCATGCTTGTCTCTTCCCTCTTTCATGTGATCTCTTTTCCACATGAAGGTCGGATCGTGACCATTGCTCAGCTTTCGTTCTTTGGTCCTAATGTGACATCTAGTCTACCTCCATCCCTTCCTAGTCTTTACCTACTGGTGATATCTTCCTTGCCGTAGGTCAATTATGTGGCCACCTCTTCCATGTCCGCGCTCATTGATAATTCAGTCAGTGAGGTAGTACACAATGTACTGGAGGAATTGGATCCTAATTTCCAGAGTTTTGTTCTCCTGTCGGATGAGAAAATCTTAGAAGCCATGACTCCTTATTCGTCATGATAAGATATTTGGAGCAGAGTTCATTTTATTGTGTCAACCTCCTTAAAAAATAAAACAAGCTCTACGGAGCAGAGTTCATTTTATTTTGTCAAGCTCTTTAAAATATGAAACAAGCTCTATGGAGTAGATTTCTTTTTCTTGTGTCAAGCTCCTTGAAAAATGAAACAAACTCTATGGACAAAAGTTCATTTTCTTGTGTCAATCTCCTTGTAAAATGAAACAAGATCTACAAAGAAGAGTTCTTTTTCTTGTGGCAAGCTCCTTAAAAAATGAAACAGGCTCTATGGAGTAGAGTTCGTTTTCTTGTGTCAAGCTCCTTAAAAAATGAAACAGGCTCTACGGAGCAGAGTTCGTTTTCTTGTGTCAAGCTCCTTAAAAAATGAAACAAGATATACGGAGTAGAGTTCATTTTCTTGTGTAAAGCTCCTTATAAAATGAAACAAGCTCTTCGGAGCAGAGTTCGTTTTCTTGTGTCAAGCTCCTTAAAAAATGAAACAAGCTCTACTGAGCAGAGTTCATTTTCTTGTGTCAAGCTCCTTAAAAAAAGAAAAAACCTCTTCGGAGTAGAGTTTGTTTTCTTGTGTCAAGCTCAAAAAATGAAACAAGCTATTTGGAGCATATTTCATTTTCTTGTGTCAAGATCCTTAGAAAATGAAACAAGGTCCATGGAGTAGAGTTCATTTTCTTGTGTCAAGCTCCTTAAAAAATGAAACAAGCTCTCATGACGATAGTTCTTTTACTGTGTCAACCTCGTTCAAAAAATGAAACCGGTTCCCTTTTCAATTTGAGTCTTTGATAAGATCTCGTAAGATCCCAGTCGAGTCTTTCCCTTGATCTTGTAATTGAACCTTCACTCCATCCACTTGTCAGTAACTAGTAGTCTACTTCGGTGAATGCATTGAAGCTTGGGGGGCATGTACCTCGAATTGAGTCACCATGGTGGGGCCATGCCAAATTTTTCAAGTATAGAGTCACCATGCTGGGGGCATGCTAACTTTTTCAAGCATAGTTTATCTTTGTTTCAAGCTTGTGTAAAAATGAAACCAACTTCAAGCAAAGTTTCCTAATTTCAAGCTTGTGTAAAAATGAAACCATTCTCATTTTACCTCTTGTGATTGCCATTTTATCAACCTATTTTTCCAGATGAGCCTTGGTTTTCTCATTCTATCATCACTATCTACTTGGCCGATCGTACGCCTTCACTTGGTTGTTTTACCCATTCCCGAGGAACCGTTGTGATGAGTGGTCTTGTTAGCCATCCTCTTGACCTTTAATTGTTCTGAGTAGTTCCATCATCACCGGAACTAGTTGCTACCATTAATGCCACTCATTCCTCCAGGAAGAGTCAAATTTCAGTGAGACTCTTATCATTTTGAACTTGTTAAAGTATACGAAACATCGTTTACCCAGTATACATTTACCCATTTTTCGGGCTAGAATAAACTATTTACGAAAAAAGGAATACCTTAGCCAATTGTGACTAAGAGGTTCTCTCATATTTTGTTTTCTACCTTTTCGGGTATGTGGAACTATTTACAAAAAGGGTTTGCTGGAGTTTTCTTTTTGACTCTTTTCAAACTCTCTAAATATGAAAAGACGTTGAGTTTCACCTTTGTCGGGCTTGTTAAACTTTTATGACATTGGATTCATCACCATGACGTTACCGAGTTCCTCCTTCTTAGGGCTCGTAAAATGTACTAGGATGGATTTGTATAAAGGAAAAACTTATATTACAAGCATATGCTATCCTCTTCAAGCTTGTGTAAAAATAAAGAGGTACTCGCTAGAAATGGTGGGGGAAAATGGAAGTTATTCGTCAGTTGTGTCGGTAGTATGTCACTCTTGAACATGACACTTATCTGTAGTTCATGTCGGGTTGGGATATCTTCACTACTTTGCCTCCATGGTTTTGGGAATTCCATTTGCCTCTCATTCAATTACCAATAATTTCAACATGACCTCTCATCCTATTTGAGTCAAATGCTGCCAAATTCTAGAATCATGTCGCCGATATGTTTAAGAGAAAATCCTTCTGCAGTTTATACATTCCTAATCCTCTGTTTTAGTCTTGATTAACACTCATATTACATCCTTTGTTTCATGTCGATGATGTGGGATTCATTATGACCCTCCTTCGATGGATCGCTTCCTGTCGACTTCAACTCATTATCTAGGAAGTTGATCTAGAGACTTCCTTCTGGTAACTTGGAGCTTACATGCCTCAATGGAAAGTTCTTCGCATTTGATGATAGGTCCACATCATTGGCCTTCGATCGAGTGATTCTGTGACTGTTTGACACCAGATCACTGTTCACATTCTGTGGATTGTACTTGTTGTACCTTGAGAAACATTGTCATTATTAGTGGTTTCTCTCATGCCTGTTAACAAATTTCATCATTGGTTGGTAATTAGGTGACGTTCTTGCATGTTCTACTTCAGCTCACATATTTGCATGCTTGAATTTGTACTTTTTCGAGTCGAGATGGAGTGCAAGACCCTGGATTTTTTTGATAAAATCTAGGCTGCGGGATATTTTGGTTTATCATGAATATATTTATGACTCTTTTGATTGGATGGATATGACCATACCCGAGTCTATATGGGATCCTTCTGAGATGGATGGCTGCAACCATACCATGGTCTCTTTTATGGATGGGTGCATCCATACCTTGATTCATGTATTTTCATTAGAGATTCTAATTATGTATATGTATCTATGCTTGACTTGTAGGTCTCCCGACGATAGCTTTTGGTTCCTCGCACGTACTTGTAAATAATTTCACCTCTCACTCATGTTCAGACTTCATAATTTAGGGGGCATCTGTTACACAAAAATTTGTCACTATCCTTGTAATCTCTGCTCCTTGATCCTAGAGGACCCATATAGTGACCCTTGTGTACTTTCCAAGCATGGAATATATACCCTTGAACCACACTTTGTCTGCAAATTCATCTCCCTTTACAATTTTTTGGGAAGATCCCTATAAAAACCTATTTTTCAAGGTCGGTGCTTTGTCTCAGTGTCTAACCCGCGCCGATAGCAGAGATTTGTACTAAGACCCATGCCGATCAGTGCTCTGTCTTAATGTCGGACCCACTCTGATCCTCTTTTGGAAAGTTTTAAAAATAGAAATGAAGTTTCCACGAGTAGAATCTTTGCGAGGCGGTGATATGGAAGTTTGTTTTGAGTATATGGCCGAGGAATTCCCCTTTGGGCTTCTTGTTCCCAATAAATAGGAACTACTCCAAAGGATAAGCTCTTTTCCCATTATTTGAGGGCCCATAACCTCCTCCTCCATTGTTATATAAGGATACCTCTTTCCCCTCTGTGACCTTAGCAAGCATAGAGAGAAGAAGCAATCATAGCTTTGAGAATAGTGCAGAGTGTGATTATTTTTATGTGTTGGGAACATAGTGAGATCTTGGACCTTCGTGTATGAGGGTGTTGCAAACGAAGGAGAGCCTCAACATCAAGGCTTGGTTGTAAACTTCCCTTGTCTTTATCATAATAAAATGCAACTGATGTTTATCTTCCACTCTTGTTTACATTTATAATGATATTTCTGTCATTCCTTGATCAGTTAGATAGGTTGTAATTGTTTTATGTTTGTCGTGATTTTATGCTTTTCATGGTGTCTTGACTGTCTATACAGATAATTGAACGTTGGTAGAAGTATGTATCGAGCTTGAGAAGAACGACGGATCAATAAGCTTCAACGGAAGGCGACAACATAACATCAAAACAAGGTAGGTCATCTTCCTTGCTCTAAATTTCATTTACAATCTAGGAATGTAGATGTTAGTATGTTCCCATAGTTGCTAGACCCACCTTAGAGCTAGAGGGATCGCCTTTGTCCACAGAGGGGATTTACCTAGACAACAATAGTCTTTTTCCTTGGTTAAAGCATTAAAGGATTTCAGAGTTTACATTATACATTCATATATTATTGCTTATGTGCCCAATGAAGTATTCAAAGACATTTTAATGCATAATGGTCCTAATGGAAAGAGAGTAAAATGGATTGTTGTTATTTTGGAATATGATGTGGAAATCAAACCTACCAAATTGGTTAAAGGGAAATTATTAGCCAAATTGATGGCCGAATCAAATTTGCATGCACTAGACATCAACATGGTTTATTCATTGGATGATAAAGAGGAACTGGCAACTCCACAAATTGATGAATCATTCCTAAATTCTCCCTGGTATGTAGATATCTTATATGTTTTTTTTAATTTGAAAGCTCCTCCTAGTTTTTCCAAAAATAAAGCAAGATTTATAAAGTTAAAAGCTGTCAAATTCTACATTTTAGAAAATATATTATATCGGAAAAATGTTGGAGGTATTTTACTGAAATGCTTGCTAAAAGATGATGCAGATAAACGTATGAAAGAATTCCATGAAGGTGACTGTGGTGGCCATATTTATTGGAAAACCACTGCTAATAAGGTCCTAAGGGCTGGTTTCTACTAACCTACCCTTTTTCCTGATATCTACAAGACGGTAACATCCTGTCACAAATGCCAAATTTTTGAAGGAAAGAGAAAGTTGTTGCCTTTGCCCTTGAAGCCTATTTATGTTGACATCCCTTTCCAATAATGGGGATTAGATTTCATTGGAGAAATTCATCCCCCATCCTCTGCCCAGCATAAATGGATTCTTACTGCCACATAATACTTTACCAAATGGATAGAAGCCACTCCTTCTTTAAATTCTATTGATTCTGTCATTATTAAATTCTTTGAAACCAATATCCTTTCCAGATTTGGTTGTCCTATAAAACTCATCACTGATAATGCTGCAGCTTTCAAGTCCAAGAAAATGGTTGATTTTTTTCATAGGCACCATATAACTTTGGGACATTCAAAATACTATTACCCTCAGGGTAATGTATTAGTTGAATCTTTAAACAAAAGTTTGGTGAATATCATAAAAATTCTCTTGGAAGATAACAAGAAATCATGGCATAACAAGTTGGTAAATGCACTGTGGGCTGATAGACTTACTACCCAAAAATCAATTGGCATGTCTCCATACCAATTGGTTTATGCCATGAATTCAATTTTTCCTTCCTCTTTAGAAGTTCCAGTCATGAAAATAATTCAAGAGATACAAGTTGAACCAAATGATATACAGAGAAGAATCAATCAAACTATTCAGTTGCAACAGTCGAGAGAGGAAGTTTATAACATAACTCAAGTAATTCAAGAAAATATCAAGAACATTTTTTATAAAAGAAAAAAGGCTGACGATTTTAATCTAGGAGACAAAGTTTTGAAATGGGATTCTAGAAGAGAATACAAAGGTAAACATGGAAAATTTGACAACCTTTGGCAAGGGCCTTACATTATTGATGCTTTCAAAGGAAAAAAATGCATATTTCCTTAAAGATTTATATGGAACAGAGATACCTGGAGGTCCCGTCAAAGGTAGGATGCTGAAAAATATTTCTCTTAAGAATACATGTTGGTCTTTCATCATTGTAAATACCACAGTTTTACAGTTTATGATGTGAATAAGTCATTAAAAAAGGTTGAAGCCTGTGGAGAAGGCCCTAAGCCTAGTTTGATGAGTTGTCAATAAAACATAAAAAGAAATCAGATGAAGGTTTTGTAGAAAATGAAGCATTCAAGGCTACTAGTCTTAGGTTCTTGACACTTCACTTGAAGAAGTGCCATCCTCGGCTGGAGCCACTGTTAGGGTCTTATAAATTATAGGATATCAAGGTGATTTAGTATTTCATAATTTTAAATTTCATATTGAGTATGATTTTCAATATTCAAATGATTTACAAAAAATGTATATGAAAAAAGAAAAGAAAAGAGGGTATATTGAGAAAAGAAAAAATAAAGAAAAGATAAAAACCCCAAAAACAAATAATACTAAAAGTGCTGCAAATCAAAATGCCACTGTTGATTAGATTAGTTTGGTCAATCATACAGTTTAAACATGATTGAAAAATTTTAATTTTTTGTTGATAGGTTAGAAAAAAAAGATTTTCCAAACAATTTAATATTGGCAGATCAATAGTTAGGTAGAAATAAAATTGACTCAATAGTTTAATGTGAGTCAATGGAAGGAATAAGGGATAGAGTAGGTTAGAGTTTTAAATAAAAATTGATTTGGGTCTACAAGCCTAAGTGCACCCTGCAAAAGAATGAAAAAAAGTTAGATTAGTGAAATGGGTAGGTAGAATGAAAGAGAAAGGAATATTTAGAAACATGAAATTTATCCCAAAGTATTATTCCAAGGATTTCATGTACTTCCTGATTAAAAAGGAAAAAAAAAACAGAGGTGCTTTAGCCTAAGTTTCGGGATTAAATGTTTTATTAAATACATTTTACATATTTTATGTCTTATCCTAAATATCATAACTCTGGAAACTATACCCCAGCTCTTCATTTACTCACTTGACCCCACCATCCACTCACACCACATCACCGGTTAACATCCCATCACCTTTCACCTCATCTTCGCTCCCTCCATCTCATCCGACGGTCATGATCTTTTCCGGCCCCCCCTCATCTTCTGAACATTAATGTCGGGGGGGGGGGGGGAGGGGGGGCTTCGAAATGGGAAGTTTTCGAAATTGTCATCCCTATTACGTGTCATGCGATGGTCATTTTGTATCACATCTCAAATGACGCCATGGCCATACCATTTTAGTCTAGGAAGCGCCTCGTGCCCATCCATTCATCAAGCATAAGGTCAAGTTTACAATTCAAACTCAAACCCCCTTCCCAGACAATTAGGTTGTACAAGCAGATTGAAAGCACACCTCCGCACATCCTATTTGGCCCACCATACCTCCATCAACATAATCCCATCTGTGACACTTCTTCATCCGCTTCTTCAACCCTGAACATGAGACTAACCAATGGGACCCCCGCCCCTAGCAAAAAATCATCCTCACACCCTCAGTGAGTGAATCCTTTCATGTTTTGGAGTACCCTTCTCTGTTTTTTGTACAAACCAAACCTCATTATTTTATTCTTTTGGTAAGTGTACAAATACCACAAACGATGCCCTTCGCCTCTTCGCCCTCATATGTAATCTTTTCCCCCATGGCAACAGTCCCTCATTCCCCTTGGTTGGAGTATTTTACTCCCACGCACGCACCATCACAACATTCATAGTTGGTTCACATTCGCCCTGGAAGTCCTACCGACTCTAGGGATTTCCCCTTCAGAAATACCTATGACTACCACCAAGTTGGTAAAGTATACTCTGACCTCAGGCCACTGAATCCCCATCATCTGTTTTCAGTCATATCTCAACAAAATTCCTATGTTAAACCCATCACATCTAGGTCCCTGACCCCTCAGGTCAGAAACCCATGGTTCGGTTAAGGCTTCCTTTTTGTCGACCTCGACACCTCTTTTTAAAAAAGGAAGTGGTACCTTGGATCACCCCTCCCCATGCAAAGGGGTATCCTCGGGTGGCACTGTGGGAGACACCATTGTCCATAGATTTCATCGATCCTTCTGACATTCAACTATAGAAAAATCTTTCATGTCATGATTATCGTACCTTACAACCATTGCTTTGATCAGATCCTTTGAAGAACCGTGCCTCCATAAGCGTCTTTGTCAACAATGCTTACACGGGAAGGTCCCAATCAGTACATATGCAGTTTACACATATGGGTACTACATTCCACCTATCGTCAAAGAAAAAATTCCCCTAAGGGCGTCAGCAGTTGTCATCAACAACTGCTAGCATCACTACCACAGTAGTGGCACCGATAGCACATGTATTTGTCAGTTTTGTTTAACTACCTATAGCATCACGAGCATGGGACATGCCCGCCTCGTTGAAATTTTGTATATATGTTGTATATTTTAATTTTCTTGCAGGGGCCCCTTAGGCCATGGTCATCTAGGAAATTGTGCAAGGTGTTGTCAATTCCAAGATTCACGTAGGCCTCTTTCTCTCTCTGTGCATGATATAGAAAAGAAACTATAATGTATTTTGGCTATACATTTCTTCCTAGACCTCACACATTAGGGGGAAACTGTTAACACTAGAAAATCGTACAAAAAAATATGAAATTAATTAATTTCAAGCCCAAGGATTTACAGAGCAGGAACACATTATGGAATCAAGAAAATATTTAAAATCTCTAAGGTTTTCAGAAAATCAGATTTGAACTAGTCATAAATGTTGGATTGCGTGCTTAATCCTTCAAGAAGAGTGCCTTATGCGCGCCTTTTTTCCCGATAAGCACACATTCCTAGAAATGGAAAAAAGTCGCTTTCCAAGACCACACCAAGAAAAGGATAGTTACTCCTTAAATGAAGCCACCTAAGGACATCCACTAGCGCCTCCCTAGACATCATGTGAGCACACAAAGGAATATGTGAAGCCCACAATGAAATCATTCCTCTCCCTTGGGTCACCATCCATCATGTACCAAGGGAGGGAAGGAGGATTTGAAACTACCCTATATAAAGCCACCAAGAGATGAAGAAATTGTGATCACATTGTTATGCTGGCCAAAGTTTCCCAAGCAACACCAACAGTGTGTGACCCGAAGCTGGAGCTGAAGAGGACTCGATCGTTGGCCACCCAACAATCCTAGTCCACCATGCCAGAGAGAGAGAGGGAGACTGCATCAGAGGTAGAGCTTGGAAGGCAACATCCCTTCATCGGTACCTAGAGCCACTGCCTAGGTGCCCTTTGGCAAGTGTGTAAAATTTCTTCTCCATTTCAAAAATTTATTAAGAAGAGGCCTTTGAGCCATCGTTGGTATTATTATCATTTTGGCTCTCTTTGATAACTTCTGTACATTTTTGTTTTAGTTCTAGTTTAACCAGAGCATACTTTAGCATACTGTTTCCATTAAATTTTATGCTTTTGAGCTACACCCTTTTCTGCCTGTAACCAATAGTTTAAAGAGTAGACCAGACTCTTTAAACTAGTGCGATTTCGTACACCTGTGTGAAAAATCCACCACTACATATGGGTTCAGTGGGTAAAATCAGATTCAAATCAGCCTTGAAGACCAGGATAAGACTAATTTCACCTACCCTTGGGGTACCTTTGCTTATAGATTCCTACCCTTTGGGTTGTGCAATGCCCTAGCTACCTTCCAAAGAGTTGTCCTAAGCATATTTTCTAAGTTATTCCATACCTCTGTTGAAATATACATGGATGATTTCAAACCATATGGGGATGACTTCCAAGAAGCTCTATCCAATTTGGGTAAAGTAATAAGAAGGTGCATTGAGATGCATCTATCATTGAGCCTAGAAAAGTGTGAATTCCTGAAGAGAGAAGGGTTTGTATTAGGACACTTCATATCCCAAGCAAGAATACAAGTAGACCTGAACAAAATCACTATCATCAAAAGGGTACCTACTCCTCAAAATAAAAAAGATGTTAGGAGTTTTGTAGGCTTAGATGGTTAATATAGAAGGTTCATCAAATATTTTAGCAAGATGGATTCGCCGTTATTTGGGTTATTGGCCAAAGATTCTGAGTTTAATTGGTTCAGTCCTTGTCAAGAGGCTATCGATCTTATCAAGAGAAAATTGAATACTTCCCCCATCCTCCAAGGTCCAAATTGGACTCTTCCTTTCCACATCCACATTGATGCATCTGACAAAGCTGTAGGGGCAGCATTAGGACAATTAGAGGAAAAATTCCCTTATGCCATTTATTTGATCAACAAGAACTTGTCCAAGGCCGAGCTGAATTATACTGTTACTGAGAAGGAGATGTTAGCCATTGTCTATGCATTGAAAAAATTCAGGCATTATGTAACTGGATATCAGACCTTTTTTCACACTGACCATGCAACCATCAAGTATTTAATGAACAAACCAGATGTGAATGCTAGGATAATTATATGGTTGTTAATTTTGCAGCAATTTGATTTCACTATTATTGATAAACCTACAAAGGAGAATGTTTTTGCAGATTTTTTGTCCAGGTTAGCTCTCCCTGTAGGAAAAGAAGGAATGGTGGATGACCAGTTGCCAGATGAGAACCTCTTTTCTATATCAGCACTCTCACCATGGTTTTTTGATATAGCCAACTACTTGGTTGTTGGGAGACTCCCTCCTAATCTTTCATTCAGGTAGAGGAGCAGAATCATCAGAAAAAGTACCCCTTTCACATGGATTGGGGGAAAATTTTTCAAGCTATGCGTTGATCAAATCCTAAGGATATGTGTGAGGGAGGAAGAATTTTTTGATATCCTCTCCGCATGTCATGACATTCCATGTGGAGGCATATTTTCTGCAAAGAGAACTGCTTACAATTTTTTGCAGGCATGATACCATTGGCCTACCCTTCATCAAGATTATAGAAGATACACCAGCAGGTGTGACCAGTGCCAGAGGATGGGGAAACCCACAAAAAGGGATGAAATTCCTTTACACCATCAAGTGGCTCTTGATCCATTTGATAAGTGGGGCATGGAATTTGTTGGACCTATTTATCTTCCATCCAGACAAAAGAAGTATATCATAGTCTCCACTGATTACCTAACAAAGTGGGCTGAAACAAAATCAGTGAAGGTAGAAACCGAGGAGAAAGTAGCAGAATTTATGAGGGAGAATGTGTAGAAATTTATATAACTAATATGTTATACTTCCGAGATTCTCCTGGTCACACACTATTTGACTTCATGCACAATACAAAATCTCTTCTACCATTGATCATTAATTGCGGAAATAAAATCAATTGCATGCACACATTAAAACCATAAAAATTCACACATATGAACACAGTAATTTATGGGAAAGCTTAAAGCTAAAAACCCCCAACTATCTGTATATTATATTTCATAGAGATCATGTAACAGTCATCATACAAAGCTCCTCACAAGCTCTTGGTACAACCTCCAATTGCTACACACTAATCAGGCCCGATCTTGCAAATCCATGCACCGATCTTTGTCAGCCTTTAGCCTGCCTCTACTATGCAATCCCTGCTGAAGAGTGGCTCTGGATGAGTTCGAATTTCCCCAGCCTTGCTCACGCAATCTTCATAGGAATATCCATGAATGTGTGGTGCAAAATCATGGAACACTATAGTCACACTGCTCTTTCACCTACCTCTCCACTGGTCTCCACTGAAACTGTCCATGCACTGTAGTTAAATGATTTATTATTTAGTTGATTAATGAGTTAATAATTAGTGAATTAATTATTGATTAATTCACACCACTCTCACTAGTGTATCAATCAGATAGACTAGATACAACTAGCTCATCTGTGTCTAACTGAGTTAAACTGAACACATCTCCACCAACTACTTCTTCAACTCCACCAAACTCTGTCACATTATTTCTAACTGAAGTCCTCCATGCAATAGCTCCAGTAAACCCTCAGGAATAGTGTAATTCCTTCTGTCAGCTCCTGTTCCATATCTCTGCACTTAACTGAAGTGCTCCAAGAGAATAAGATAATGTTTAGAGTCCAAATATTATTAAGAGCTAATAATATTCGACATATCTATTTTTAGACTGGCAATCTAAAAATAGATTTCGCCCAATATGTCTAAAAATAGAAGTCCATCTATTTTTCCAAATTGACCAACCATCCAAAAATAGCATCCTACAACTCATAGAATATGATCGACATGTCTAAAAATATACATAGTCCTAAAAATAGACTTTACGCCAAAAATGACCTGTGTGGGCCCCACCTAGTTTAGGTGATCACTTTCCAAATAGGATCAAGAATGATGTTTCAGGATGCCTCCTTCACTATTTCTTGTTTCAATCTTCAATAGAATGTGTTTTACAAGTTTTGATACCCCATAGAAATAGTCACTAATCAGGGAGCACAATTCACCTCCCACCTCATTGAGAATCTTTTAAGGAAGAACAATATTAAGCATAGAACTTATACTACCTATCGCCCTCAGGTGAATGGCCAAGTGGAAGAAACTAATAGAGCTTTGGAGAACATCCTCACCAAGTTTATGAGAAACAACAGAAAATATTGGGCAGACCAATTAGTAGAAGCTACTTGGGCCTACAACACTACTTGGAAGACAACAACAGGATTCACTCCTTATGAACTAGTCTATGGTAAGAAATCTCTACTTTCAGTTGAGTTTGAATTCAATACCTTAAGAGTGGAAGATGAATTAAATCTATATCTATCGAATGCCCAAAAGAGAGCTTGCTGCAACTAAATGGATTAGATGAGTTCATAATGAAATCACTTCTTCACACAGAGGTATTATAGCTGCAAAGGAAAGTCTAGCATGACAAGAACATCGAAGAAAAGACCTTCCAAGAAGGATATTGGAAAATTTTGTATGACCCAAGGTTTAAATATTTCAAAGAAAAGCTAATGAAAATATGGTTGGGACCTTACACAGTGGGAAAATGTTTTGATAATGGCGCAATTCAAATCAGAGCCATAGATGAGGAAGGAATCCCCGTGCTTGTCAATGGTCACAAACTTAAGAATTACAAGAAGCCTTTTTCAAATTCAAAGTTCATAAATTAAATAATAATAGAGGTTTATGTGATGGGAAACTCCATAGTTTCATACACCTCCTAAAATAAAAAGAAAAAAGAAAAAGAATAAAGATCCATGGGTGAAAACCTCTCTGAGGCACCCAAGGCAAGCTTGTGGGCTAAAAACCTCAATGGAGGCATCTCACTTGCTAAAAAAAAAAAAAGGAAAAAAGATAATAAAGATCCATGGGTGAAAACCTCTCTGAGGTGCCCAAGGGCAGTTTGTGGGTTGAAAACCTCCATGGAGGTAGCCCACTTGCTTTTAGAAAAAAGAAGAAAAAAAAAACAAAAAAAAACAAATTACATCTGCATCTGTCTGTTTTCTATGTTTGCTATATTTTCAAGTCATTAATGGTTTCTGGAAACACAGGGAAGCATTCATCTTCTTATCTCTCCTATTTTACCATCCATCCCATCATTCACTCCATTAATTTTTGTAACCTCCTCCATATCCTCCATGCACCACATTCCTCCATTCCTTAGCACAATGTAGCAAGGAAAGAAAAACAAAGACTACTACAGACATCAGGTAATTCCTATGGCACAGACATATGTTCTTGAACAGCAAGAAAAACAAGGGAGGAGCTCATGAAGCAGACCCCAAGAAAGACAAGAGTGCCACCCATGGCATCTGGAGCACCACCATGTGGCATCGACAATGGGAAGAAACAACAAGGATAGGTTAACAACTCACTCAGAGAACTACTCATTCAGCGAGCTGATCACCCAGAGAATAAAGAAAAGTGATGAACAGAACATCTAAAAGACTTTCCTCCTCAATCCAGCTCCTGCAAACACCTTGAAAATGATAGGTAAACTCAATTATAGCTTCTCACCCCTTGCTACGCATCCATAGTAGCCATAAATAATTAAATTTTTAAACTTAGAGTTTAAGGGGAAAAAAGGTGGCCAGTCATCTTGGCCACCATCGTGAAGTATGAATAGGGAGAACTACAAAGTCACACCACCTGGGCATGCAAAAGAAAAGAATTTCAACCAAGTGGAGTTGAGGAGAACGAGGGGAGGAAACACGCAGTCTATCATGAATTAACAGGGAGAAGGAAACAACGGTCTCTAATGAAAATCGGAGCTAAGGCCAGGTTACATAAGCACTCCAGAAGTAGTTGCGCAGTCTAATAATAAAGAAGGCTTGTCTCATACAAACCAGTAAATTTAAATTTTTTTTAAGGGGAGAGAGACCGAAAAAATCCTGCAGCGCAACAACAGTGAGCCTCAGCCGCGTATTTTGGGACAATATGCAGTGGAAACAACAAAACAACGTCACCCTACTCATGGCCTGGTCCTCTTTCGCAAACATGAGCAGGGAAGCTTTTATGGCAACCCAAACAAGGCCGAATTCCACTTCTAGCCTTAGAGAAGAACAAGAAGAACCAATAGAAAAAGAAGAACCAAACAAAAGAAGAACCAGAAGAGGACCAAGAAGAAGAAGAGGAAGAACCAAGGGGCCAAGGAAAAATAGAAGGGCTGGCCATATAAGTCATAGAGATAGAAAAAAGTGGGCAAGAAGAAGACTCACAACACAACACCACATCCCCTCAATACAAAGAGGTAGTTTCCACGTTAGCTCCTTTGAGATCAAAGAGAAAAAGGCAGACCTCTCTATATTTCAAAGCTAACAAGAGTTAAGAGGATGAGTCAGAGAGACCTATAAATTCCTCCCATGAGCCCAATTATCATTGAAGAATCGCCAAGGGAGGAGGAAATAATTGAAGAAACAACATTGAAGGAGCAATTGTAGCAAAAAGAGGAGAAAGTAGCCACCATGGCAGACTTATGCACAGAATCCCTTCAGTACAGATTCCCTTCTGACTCATATGTTGTGTACCTCAAGGAGAAATGGCTTCTATTTCAAATCAAAACTCTAGCCTCCCATTGCTCAATACCTTTCCAATGTTGTAGGCAATTCATGAATTTCTACAAGCAAGCGAACATGGATGATCGGGAAAAGATGGCATAGTTTTATGTGCATAACCTTGGACTGAAAAATCTAGATATTTGGGACCCCAGTCCTTCAATGGGGGATATGCAATTAATTGCTCTAGCATCTTGGATGGTGAATGAGGACACTAGAGCAAAAGAGATATGGAAGGTCATGGGAAGAAGAAATAGAGAACCCTTATATATCATACCAAAATTTTTCAGCCCAAGAGGAGTCATCCTTAGCCATCGAGAGATTGAAAGGGACCCAACACTAGTTGAAAGCTACCTTCGGACTCAAACCTAGGTGACAGGCCACTTTGATGATGTTTTCTAGGCAGATAGAAGATGATTGAATTATGGCTAGCCAGAGGAGATGGAACAACCTCCCTCATAGCCTCAAGAACAGGGAGTACCATACTCTAGAAATACTAAGGGGTGCATTGGAAAGGGCACCATTATAAAAGAGGGCCATGTAGGCCAAAAATATCCAATGGTTGGGACTAAAGCTCAACCCACCTTTGCTGCTAAGGCTGAATGATGAAAAGGAAACAGATGCACAAGATAGAGAATGGGAGAGTGTAGAAAATAATAATGGTTTTTTCTCCCTTGGGGAAACTCCCACACTTCTTCCTCAGGAAATCAGGGGAGATATCAAAGCCTTGAAGGAAATGCAGGAGGAGGATTAGTTGCTCAGAGGATGAGAAACCATTCAGTAGGGGGGCGATGATGAGCTCCATCATTAGACATATTTGGAGGGGTTAATGATCACCTTTTTGCCTTCTTACATATATTTTTCTTGCATTTTTATTATTATTTGGTTTTAAGATTCTAGTATAGGTGGTGATTAAGGCTAACATACTCTAAGTGCCTAATATGAGGTTGAGTGTAGAAAATCATGATTTATTAAGAATTTTTATAAATATTTTATCATAAAAGACTTGGACGAGACAATAAAAATAAATTATAGGAGGATTTTCCACCCTCCTTAACTTTCCAAGGAAACCAAAGGATCCCAAAGATTCTCTCCAACAATTTGAACTCCAAAGGCAACCAAAGGATCCTAAGGATTATCTCCAGCAATTTGAATCCCAGAGGCAGCCAAGAAACTCAAAGAGGAGAGCACTTAATCTTTGTTTACTGGGAGTCAAGTGGACTCAGTCACCATTTTTATATGGAGCTATTGGTAGCTCCCTTGTAGAATAAATAGAGCAGAGCTAGAGCTAGGAAGAGTTAGTCAGTTAGTCGATTCTAGTTGAAAATCTTTTGGAAGCTATTGAGCGTTTCATTATTTTACTCAGTGATAAATTTTTTTGAGATGTATGAGGTTATTCTTTTATGAAGTGAGTAGAATGATTTCATTCGACTGATTTAAGTTTCAGAGAGCTAGGCTCGTGGGTTAGGTCCCAATCCATGTGCCTCGGCTTTTCTGTTGTTACTATCTTTTCATTTTGTTCATTTAGCTAATTTTTCTTCTGCCATTTAGTTAGATTTGCTTCTAACAGTTTCATTGTTGTTTAGCTTTTCTTCCAGTGTGCTTTTGTGTTCATTTTATTGTGAGTAGTAGAATAGAGGAAAAAATCCAAAAGTTGAGGTCAAGCCTCCTCCTCTCATCTCTGTCAATAGAGTTCAAGTAGGACATACCTTCCCACAGGCCAAAAATTTCTTTCTGTTTGAGTTTAGGGAAGAAAATGCATTACCAAATCCGAGTCTCTCTTTCACTATTGTTATCATGCATTTTTTCTTGATTTTCGTGCATGAATCTGTAGGTGTGTTAAACTTCTAAGAAATACTGGTGCACCTCCATTCCCTCCTTTTTTCCACTTATTTTTACTGTTGCACCCTACCTTTTTATCTAAATGCATTTAAGCCCTTCGGCCCACCTTATTGCTTTGTTTTGTTGTTTGCAATTACCTTACCCTTTTTAATGAAAAATATGTAAAAACCATTCAAAAACCATCAAAAAATAGACCTCCGCCTTCCTCCTTCAAATTCCCGCTACCATACTTTGTATTTCGCACTTCGCATGGTTAAAGTTGTTTCCATTAACACTTACCGCTTCCCGATGCCAATTGCGATATTCACTGCATCACAAATAGCTCACTGCAACCATTTCCTTTGTTTCCTTCAACACTTACCGCTTCCAAACGTTGATGCGATATTGCTGCTGCATCGCAGATCGGTCATCATGACCCACAACATTTCCATGTTTCCTTTATCACTTATCAGTTTCGAACGTCGATTGCGATTTCGGCCCCACCTCCACGTTGCCACTCTGCATCGCACATCGCACATCACATTTTTTTTTCTTTTCCTTAACACTTACCACTCCTATCAGCCGATTGCGACACTGTGATCGCACTCCACCTCTAGTCCCACCACCACGTCACCCATTGCAAATCACACTTCGCAAGACTTACCTCATTTCACTTCTCTTTCGCTCCCGGACAACCTTTCTACTATCCCTTTACTTTTCCGATATTACAATTGTGAAATTTCATATCAAAACCTTTGCCTCCATCGCATCTCCGCCATCGCATATTTAACATTATTCCTCTTCAATGTCATTTATTCCCCATATTATAAGGTTTTATAAGGTTTAAACCCTCTCTTTCCACTTCTAAGCTCGGTTTCATGTGCTAAGCCCTCCATTAGCCTCTTTCGCCCTTTTTCTTTCCTCCAAGCTGCAAAATCAACACCTTTTCTCAATCAAAATTAAGTCATGGATAGTTTAACTTCATGGATAGAAGCATGGTAGATAGAGCATAAGATAATTAGGGTGTGTTTAGCTGATTGGCCAACATTAAGTGCAATTGAAATTAGTTTCCTTTCTGCAATTTATTTTTAGCAGTTTAATTTAGTTTCTTTCTGTCATTTCCTTTCTACAAATTAAATTAGTTTCATTCTTGTCATTTCTTTTCAGCAATTTAGTTTAGTTCCCTTTCTGTCATTCCCTTCCAACAATTTACTTTCCAGTTCTTATTATAGTTAAAAAATAGCACCCTTTCATAAAGCAGAAGAGTATGACATGAAGAGATTGCATCTGTTTTGTATATAGCATTGTCACCTCCGAGTTTGTATGGAACCTGGGTTGATAAAGTAAAGTAGGGCAGCCCCTAGGAGTTTCAACACTCTTGGTGCAATACCAGGGCTCACCACCAACATGGAGAAATGACCCTTTGGAATGAACCAGGTCCAATATATGGGCTACATAGTTGATGAGAAAGGAATGCATGTGGATCCAGCTAAGAGAGATTCACAACTTTTTGGGCCTTGTTAATTTCTATCAAAGTTTCATGTTGGGATTCTCTAATATCACTTGGCCTTTGAGTCAAGTTACCAAGGGCAGATAAAAAGTAAATATTTTTTGGTCCAAGTCCCAACAGAAGGAATTATTTGAGCAAAAACATCGCCTTTTCTTTGCTTCAATATTCACATTTCCATATATGCAATATCCATTTGAAATTGAGACAAATGCCACCAAATATGCTATTGGTGTAATTCTCACCCAATAAGAGCATTTGGTGGCCTATCACTATGAGGCACTCTCTGATATGATTCATAAATTCCCCACCTACAATAAGGAGATGTACTCTATCATGGATACTTTTTTACTGTGGAAACATCACATTCTAGGGAAGGATACAATCATTGACATAGATCACTGACCTCTTTATTTTATACAGAAACAAGGAAAGTTACGTAATGATCACCATAAAATATGGTCCACATATATGCAAAAACTTCATTTGAACATTAAATATAAGAAGAGTGACACCAATAACATTGTCTATTGACTTATTCAACCCTTGGCTGTGATAATGACCATTATTATCAACTCTTGTGGGAATGAGACTATTGGATGATCGTATTTGTACAAAATGATACAAATTTTTCCACTACATACCAAATGCTAATGGATGTAAAGCAAGTTATATACTTCCACCTCCAGAACGTATTGTTATGATACATGTGACATCTTTATGTTCCTTTAAGTGAGTGTGCCAAGTTGATTTGGGAGGCACACTAAAGTTGGGGCAAGGGACATTTTGTTCTAGAAAAAATAGTGGCAATAGTGCAGAAGTATTTTTATTGGCCAACAATATGACAATATGTTGGAAAATATATTAGATCCTACAATGCTTGTGTCATCACCAAACCAACCATTAATAATAAATTCTTGTACATTATTTTGTATACTCCTATCCATCCTTAGGAATCCATCTCCATGGATTTTATGTCTATCCTTCCTTCTACCAAGCATGGTAATGACTGTGTATTTTTGGTCGTTGATATGTTGATATTGCTTACTTGCAATAAGAGTATCACAACAGAAGACACTTCCAAACTCTTCTTCGAAAGAGTGTGGGTACAATTTGGGATCATGTAGACCATTATATCCAATTGGGACAACATTTTCTTTAGGTCATTCTGGTCAATCCTCTGGTCATTATTGGACACCAAGCTCACTAAGTCAATGACATTCCATCCCTAAACTAATGGCTAGATAAATGTTGTCAATGGGATGATAGTGTACATACTACACATGTACAAATCAAAGCATCCACATACATGGGATGAGAATCTTCCCTATGTGCAACACAACTATAATAGAGCTCTCCATAGCTCAAGTGGACACAACCTCTTTCAAGTGGGGTCATGGATTTCAACCATTGTGACTGATTGATGTTGACATGCCTCTTGCGACTACACAAGAAGAATATGCACATGTATATTCAAAAGCTAATAAATACACTAGGTTTATTAAACACATCCACCACATCTTCCAATAGGTTCATGATATCCTGGATAAATCCAATTCCAATTATAAATAATATTATGATCAACATCAGGTTCCACGAAAGTTTCAAGTGGGTGAAAAAGTGTGGTTTCATCTACAGAAGGAACGCCTTACCAGAGTCCATCAGAAGCTTCAACGAATTTGATATGGGCCTTACAACATCAGTAAGGACATGGGTAGCAATGCTTTCAAGCTAAGTATCCCTTCATTCCTTGGCCTGCATGTCGTATTCAACGTGGACTGTTGGACACATCAGACATTATTGAGCAGTTGACACCAACATATCTCAATATTGATTGCATCGAATAAGTCACAATTGATCAAATAATGGACACATGGGTTCAAAACACTCACCAAAAAAGGATCCATCTATATCAGATTGTCAAATTTGGCTAGCTCTTTCACCAAGGCAAGTGGCTTACCAAGGACCAAATTCAGCATAAGGTTCCCCATCTCATGGAGGCACTCAACGTAATGAAGGCCATTTCTTCCTAAGGGGGGAGGATTGATCTAGGTTGATATTGGTAGCCACCTGCCTATTATACTTGGACCCCAATGGTTTTTCCTTTCAGTTTTCTAATTTCCACCACAGTTTCATATTTCGGCAATTTTCTATTTTTGGCAGTTTTTTGGGTCCTGAACTTTTGGAGCCATTTTTGAGGCACTAAATGGCGTATTTTAGGGAAACATGAAAATTTCAGGAATATGGCTTATGCTTGTAGTCAAAAAAATTTGTGTTCAAATATACCTTTTTAATGGGCTATCACGCATTGCAAACATAGATTGTATTTGAAAGTTACAACCTTGGGAAGTTGACATTCCAACTAACCCCAAAAGAGCCCATAAATTTTTTGCACTTCATCTCCTAGGGTTAGGTTTTTGGATGTTTATGGTTTTCCATTTTTTTTTATGATAAAATGGTTGGGAGCCTCATTATAACAAAGGCCATAAGATATGTAGCTATCACATATTTTTTCAGAGATAAGCTACCATTTCCCAAGCTAGTTTGTTTCCTTCCTATATGTAAATAGTTTTCAATAGATGTTATTTATTAATTGAATTTATATTATGTTGTATCTTTGTGTTCTGTTTAAATCTATATTTCATTTCGCTCTTTCATTAATCTAGATCAGCTTAATCTATTATTACTCCATATTGGACTCCAATCTCCTTATGACTATCACTGATAAGATCCCAAAATATATTATCTCCCTCAAATGCCTCCACAAATCCTTCATGAGGCTAGGGGTATGTGAATTTACACTCTAGACAATACGATGGGATATTGTCACAGATGTTTCTTTCCTTGTCACTAATAGTTCATGTAGATGATCAAATGTAGTAAATTAAATAAAAAAACACAAATACAATAATTATCTTTATAACAATAACTTATTCACATTAGTCAACTCCTTAAGAACACGGGAAGACATTAATTCATATAGGAAAAACATTAATATGATGCACTTTTATATGATACTCTCTCTTAAACCATTCATTATTATCAATACTCCCTTCTTTGAGAGATAATGTCCTTGGAGCAATGTTTACCCACAATCATATGAATTCATCTTGATCAATCATTTATTTCGACGAAAATTTGTCTTTTCAAGTTACTTCATTATCACTAGGTTGTGATTTCCCCTTTCATGTGAATTTAGAGAATGTAACAACACAATTTTCTAAATTTACTTCACTTATAATGCCATTTAATTTTTGAAGGTAATGACATTAAATATGTCACTTTAATGACAATTTCATGCTATTCAACCAAGTTAAGACCAAATATTGGTTGGTTGTTCAACAAGTCATTTTGAAATCTTGTCACTAACAAGGACATTAGATAATTAAAGATTAGAAGCTAAGAAATTTCTATTAAGAAAAACTTAAGTAAATAAATGTACAAATCATGACTAAACGTGTATTTGAGGATTCCTTTTTGTTGATATATTTTACTCCCTAGCATATTTTGTCTTTTAAAATCTCTTTTGTAATCTAGTCTTTTATTAACTTAAGAAGTGTTACATGACAACTTAGTCCCTGTCAGTGAAATTTAACAACACATAATGAATAATCAAAATTAAAATGACCAAATGCACAAGTAACAAGTGTTTCTTTTCAAAATATAATTCATATAAAAATAATAGCACACAAGGAATGAGTACTCTTCAAAAATAGCTAATTTTTGGATAAAATTTTAACAGTTAATGTAAGGGATCATTGATATGTACTTTAAAACTCTAATTTAATGGATGAAATTTTAACAATTAATGTGAAGAATTAGCATGTACTTTAAAACTCTATACCCTCCTAAATGGGTGCCTCCTAATCGTATCATAGGGTATACTTATAATAGCGCTAAAGAGTAAGATCTGTAATCTTGAATGATTCTTCATTATATTTTATTTATAAACATTAAATTTATAAGTGCACAAGAGATATGAAATCCCAAACTATCCTCCATCACGTTTTATATTTATAAATATTTGTGAATTGTTCTAAATTTTATGACATGGCATATTTTAATGTTGTTGTCATACCACACATTGAAATGGTTGGCTCATTATTGTCAAACCAATCCACCCTTGCTAAGAGAGCATCATTTATTCCTACAAGTGAACCTTTTTTGGAAACCAAATGCATGAACAAACATTAACATGATCCAATTAATATTATATTCATTCTTTAAACCCTAGGAAGATCTAGTGAAAGAGGAGCTCCTAATGTTGTCAAATAATCACAACCAATCCTTAAGGAGAAACACCACACTCCAATCACCCCACAAAGTCAATGATAAATCAATTACTATAATATTGACCTTCAACACAGATAAATAATTTAACAAATCTATCCATAATAAATATCTCATCTCATTTAATTTAACATTTTAATAGCATTTTAAAATAAATTTAGAATTAATGTGGATACGATCTTGATAATAATCTTTTCATATTTTCTTTACAATATATTTTTTCTTTTAACATTAATAATATTTAATTTCATAAATCTTTAATTTTTTCTTTAATTTTTTTTTAATAAATTTATCATATTGTTATTATATCTCAATTTTATAAATATTTAATTTCTTTTTAACAAATTTATCATATTTTTATTATATCTCAATTTTTTATTAATATTTTATATTATAAATTAAAATATAAACATTTTAATATCTTATTTTCAAATCTTATTATTCAAATAATGAGAATATAAATGTGTTTTCCTTTGCAACCTTTCACTCCATTGCTATTTCAACATTATGCTTCGTTTATGGCTTGGTTACCACTCTTACATCTTAGGAATATTAAAGACCACTACCTGGAGGACTAAAGGGAGCATGAAAAAACATATATTGTGTAGTGAACGTAATATTGGTACCTTTATCTTGGCCGTACCGAAGAAAGAGGGGGGGTGTTAAATGCTAATTATTATAACTAGGGGTTTATAAAAACTTTGATTTTTACTAATAAAAGTCAAAAAAAGCTTTGTTTTTTATTAATAAAAATAAAAAAAATGGCTATAAAATTTTTATAATAGTTTTTAAAAATTTATATTAAAATCATTTTTTGAAAAAATAAATATTTTCTTTTTTTTAGTTGTTGTTTGTTGTTAATAATTTTCATGTGGTTTAAAATACGTTTATCATAATAAAAAATTAATTTAAAAATAATAACATTTTTAAAAAACTTAATAATTACATGTAGCATAATATAGTTTTATATGGTTACGGGTTAATTTCATGAGACATTTGTTGTGTGGGTCTGTGAGTTTGGTAGAATACACTCCGCAAGAGTTTCTTAAAAATAGGTTTATTATGGTTGTTGGTTTAAATTTCATTGGATATTTTTTATGTGCACCTACAAGTTTAGCAGAACAAACTAGGGGAGGGTGACATATCAAGATGCTAACAACATAGTAAACACTCATAATAACTGCCTTACCACCTAGGTTACATGTGGTATTATCCTCCTCCATGAGATTAACACTTTTGGTTTTGTTTTATGTTCAGTGCTACTATTGCTTCACAGAGAGAACTTCACAGATCTTTATTCGACCGCCCCTACACATATCTTGAATTTGATATTGTCGGATCAGGCTTGAAGTGTGCATAGCTCTCATTTTGGTGTCATGAATGTTCAATTTCATAGGCTTTGTAAGATAAAAAAAATTGGAAACCAAATTAATTGTATTATTAATGATGATCTTAAAGAATGATGTACATATTTTACAAATAAATACATAAAGAAATTGTTGATTCAGTTTCCAGGTCTTCTTGGACTCTAACAACTAATTACCATAACAAACCATAACAAAAATCGTAAAGGTGTCTAACATTCCCCCTTTAATATGAAGGGATGTATCAAAGTCCAAGAATGAGAGCTAAAAATGAAAAAATGCACCTTCGCCAAGAGTTGAATGTCTCTCATAAATGGTTTTCAAAGGATGACCACAAACCAAGGATGCTGGTTTTTAAGAGAAAACCACAAACGATACCAAAATATGAGAGAAATCAAGGTCTCAACCAACACCAACTCTGGAACCCTCATAGTAGTTCTCAAAACAATAAAAAATGTGGTTTTAAGGTGACCACTAACTCTGGAACTATCAATGTAGTTCCTTGAACAATTCTGAATCTGGAAGTGCTTGTTCACAAACAACTCATTCAACGAAAATTGAAGTCTCTTTGGCTACAACTCTGGCTCTAACTAGTACACGTTGTGGCTCAGGCTCACTTGTGGATCTTTGTTGAAATTTGCAACAAGAATAGGCTTCTAATTTAATTTCCCCTAAAGTAAATTAGAAGGAAATTGTAATTCCACATCACATGACAATTTGTACGAGTTAACCGAGTTGGGAAGACTTAGTTAGCTCAGTCAATTCAAGTTGGAGGTCAAAATAGAGGCATGTAGAGTTCACTCAGAGTTTTAGAGGGTCCACTTGCAGTTTATTTTGAGTTGTAATTGTTTAACTTAATTATTTGAGTTAAAACTAGTTTAACTAGTTCTAAGTGATAGATGATCTAGTGAGAAGTCTAATGAATTAAATTAGATTTAATTCACATGCATTGATCAATCAAATAACTAATAATTCACTCTAAATAATTATTGCATGTCAGTTCTAAGGAAGGCCCAGTTGAGATTGGAGTTAAAGGGAAGTATATTATCAATTGTATAATTAGAAAATTGTATAGATCATGCATGAGGTCATCAAGATGCCTTAGATGTATTGCGTAATCAATTAGTTAGAATTTCCTAAGTAATAGGGGATAAATTCCCTCGAGAATGCGTGAGCAAGGCTGGTGAGATAGTGACAATGAATTGGTTAAGTATTGGACAAAACATGTTTAAATAAGAATGAGATAGTCAGATATTGTGCAGAGAGTTCGCAAGCATGAGAGAAGCATTGTATTGTTTCATATTCTTGACTTTATGCAATATACATATAGTGAGGTTTCTAGTTAAGGCTTTCCCCAGATACATCTTTGTGTTGTGTGATTGAAATTCTCTCTCTTTCTTGTTCATGTGATTATGCGATCGCAATTGGTTTCTACAATTTTTAGAATAGATTCGAGTATTTTGTTTTATCATATTACAAGATCAATTGAATCTATGTGGATTTTCTACATGGAAACATAGCAGGAATCACTATAGAAGAGAAGAACCAGAGTTTGTTTGAAGAGGTGAATCGAATTTGCAGATTTATTCTTTAGGACCAGCAGCAGATCAGGATGTCTTTCTATTGATTGAAACTCGAATATTCCCTTGAGTGTAGTGCGAATCACATAGCATGGAAGGAAAGGATGGAGGCAGTGTTGGAGGACAAAGGGTTGAAGGAATTCATAGAAAATGATATTCCCAGTCCCGCAGTAGCAAATGATCAAAATCTTGATCCATGGAATAAGAATGTAGCAAAAGCGAGAAATATTATGTTAGAAGGAGTTTGAGATAATATTGTCTCGAACCAACATGGAAAGGAAACTCCATATGCTATGTGGAAGGCCTTAACATATATGTTTTAGAATAACAATGACCATAGGAAGTTGGCGCTGAAGGACAATCTCAGAAAGATCAAGATGGAGAAGAGTGAAAAGATCCAAAAATACTTGACAAAGTTAACTCAATGTCGAGATGATCTTGGAAGTGTTGGTTTGATAGTTGTCGAGGACGATCTGGTGAGCCTAGCAATTCTAGGCCTTCTCTTGAGAAGGCACAACTACCAAGATTCAATGAATGGGAGGGAGAAGCTACCAGAGTGGGAGCGATTTTCATCTGACTTGGTACAAGAAGAGATTCAGTGGAACACCAGAGATGGATCCTCATCAAAAAATGGTGATGAGGATAATTTTTCCTTGGCTATAAAGGTGAAGAAAGGGAAAGTCAAGGCATCCCATTCCAAATCAGATTATGTTCATGTAGGAAAGAAGTGAGACCTGTCAAAGTTATAAAAGTTTCACTATCATGAGCTTGGACACTATGCTACAAAGTTTCCACACAAGAATACCAGAAAGAAGCCCTCAAGAGGAGCAGTAGGTGAAGCACTTGCTTCACAGTTCGAGTTGGATTTCATCCTCATCGCATGCACAGTGTCATCGGTGATGGGTTTTTTGTGGTACCTGGATAGTGGAGCTTCATTCCATATGACCGGAAAAAAATAATTCTTCAGTAACTTGGAGGAGAAGGATCCCCAAATTCACATGGAGATAGGATATGATGGGAGGTATAGCTCTACCAATGATCCAGATCTTGGTTGATATGGGCCTCTTTCTGTAACTTTGCTGATAACTTCTTCTATAGGTGATGAAATCAAATTCCATCAAAGACCCATTTGAGGTATTGAATAGATATTTCCAGTGATACAAGACACTTTAAATTTGATGACTTGTGGGGTGAGAAAATGATTCCACAAACTTAGAGTATGCGAGGCGACGCAGTGCTCTAGACATGTGTAACTTCAATTGCTCAATTCTCTCAAACCAAGGAACGGAATCAAATTACGTAAAAAACACATTTGAAATAATAATAAATAATTTCAAGTGAGATATTTTTAACTCTTTAATATGATTTTTGGAGACCATGGAACTTACATGAAGTTTACTAAAGATTAATACATAATGGACATAAACTAGCTAGGGTGATGGTAGGTTATTATTGAGAAGAGATGTGGCGGCTACATGCCTCTGAACTTGGTTAAAATGAGGCTTAAGGGCCTTTTATTATTGAAAAATAAGAGAAAACCCTGAACAACCAAAACCCTAACCCAAGGAGTTGTAACAACAATATTTTATGGGCCCCATTGGGGTTAGTTGAGAAGCGAACTTCTCGAGGTTGTAACTTGGTCATAGTATCTCCATTTGGTGTGTATGATACCTCGTTGGAAAGATATCTTCGATAACTACGCTATTTAGGGCCTAAAAATGGCTCGAGAAGTTTAGGTCTAGAAACTTTTACTAAAAATATTAAATAAGAAGACTGATGAAATTGACTAATGGAATAGGCGAGTGGCCACCAATATCCACCTAGATCATTCCTCCTCACTTAAATAGAAATGGTACCCATTGCGTGCAGAGCCTCCATGAGGTAGGGAAAATTTTGTTGAACCTGGTCCTTGGTGAACCACTTTTTTTGGTGAAGGATTTAGCTTTCTTTGAAGTGGGTGTAGCTTGCTATGGGGTGTAGAGAAGCACTCCTTCTACAAATGTCACCAAAATGTGTTACCTACCTGGAACTTGTGTGGCACTCGATGTTGATCCTAGCCCTATTTGTACTTAGAATTAGATTTCTCCAAGATGTCATGGACTTGTTGGTAGACATCAGAGAGTACATGTGTGGATTTTGTAAGTGTGGTCGCATGAGGTATGGCAACATCAGGTAGTGGTGCTCCTGGGGTCAAATCAATGGAGTGCTTGACTTAGGAATGTAGAGGAACCTTTGTGCGTGAGGAGAAAATTTCCTTGTATTCCTCCATAACTTTTTCCATTTATTGTGGTCATGCAGGGAAGCCTTTATTGGAGGTTGTGGCCATAATATTATTCTTGCCCCATGGGAAAATTGTAATGAAAACAATTTCCTAGTTTGGGAAATAATATTACTACGTTTCTTTGCAGTAATCAAAGAGATGGCAGGACGTGGTACTATGTCTAGTATCCTGTACAACTTATTTCCCAAATTAATAATAATAGAAGAAGACCTAGAATCATACACATCATGTCACTTCCAGAAGTATGTTGGGCTCAATAATACATTAGACACGTCAAGAGGAGCAACATCACATAATACCTCATCCGTGAAGAGCTTGATGTTGTATGGAAGGCGACACTGCTGGATGATGCAGAGATGCTTTCCTTGGTGAAGCCACCCAATGGTATACAGTTGCAGGTTTTCTATGGTTCGTAGGTCGAGCTTCTTCATGAATTCTGCTGAAATGAGTTTCTTTTGGCTTCTGTTATCGATAAGGAATTGCAATGGAGAACCCTTCACCCACATCTATGAATGGAAGATACACTCCCCCTCTTTTGGATCTTCAGTATCCTCCCTCTTGATCTTGGTGGTGGCGAAAATTGGGACTGGGATCTGCATCAAGGATCAACTTCCCTTTGTCATTCCATTTGTCCAGTTCTGACTCAGAATCAAAACATGCATCTCACCTGGATGCCTTTAGTTCGGCCACTAGCGGCTGTTTGGTCTGACACTCACTTGTGTTGTGAGTGAAGCTGTTATGAAATTCACACCACTTCCCTGTGTCCTTATTTGGATTTGTGGTGTGTTTCTAAGTCACCCCGCTTTGGATTTTCCTTGTGTTCTGTGATTCGAGGGCACCTTTCCCTGGCTTTAAATTGGCGGATCCAAACTCTTGCTTCCTCTTCTTAAATTTTTGTTTGATCTTGGCAACATATCTATATGTCCCACCAAGCGAGGTAATGTCAAGGAACTCCATTTCTTCCTGAATGTATATGTGCAAACAGTTGCGGTACTTGAGCACCAAATGTCTCTATTAATTTTTAATACCCAAATTTGTACACAGGGTATGGAAAAAATTCTTCAGCTCTTGCACATCTTGATCCCTTTGCTAGCACAATGTGGTCCATTGAATGTACTTTTCCTCATAGCTACCCACGGGGTAATATTTTTCCTTGATGTTATCTTGGAACAAATTACAAGTGGGTGTGGTCGAGAATAGAGAGGGTTCCCTCTCATCCTTTTTCTCACAATACGTTTCCCACTAGTATTTGACATGGGGGGCAGCTTTGAGGAGTGAAAAAGTAATATTTTCTCAGTCAAAGAAATCATGAATCGAAAAATACCCTTCTAGCAAATTCAACTATCTATCTACGACGTATCCATCTATCTGGCCTTCAAATACAATAATGTTGAAGTTGAATTGTACCTTGAAAGGAGTGGAACATCCAGAGTGGCTACTGGATGCAGATGCACCACCGATGGGCACTCGTTGAAGGATCTGGGAAAATTTATCCATCATCGTATTCCTTTGTTTCTTGAGGGCCTCCTCAAGCAATATTTTAATAGGATCTCTTGCTCTCTCGTCTTTCTTTTCTTCCGACATGGGAGGTCTTCGGGGTTTGCGAGGCTAATATTGCAAAGGTTCAACCATATCAAGCCCTAAATCCTTATACCCAAAACTCATTAGGGACATGCAAATAAATATCAAGAAAGAGAAAACCGCTCTGACACCACTAATCCAGATCTTCGTTGATATGGACCTCTTGCTACAACTTTGCTGATAAATTCTATTATAGGTGATGAAATAAAATTCAAAGACCCATTTGAGGTATTGAGTAGATATTTCCAGTGATATAAGACACTCGAAATTTTATGACCTTTTGGGTGAGAAAATGATTCCAAGAACTCAGAGGATGCACAGCGGCACAATGTTATAGACGTGTGCAACTTTAATTGCTCATATCTCTCAAACCAAAAAAAAAAAAAAAATTCCATAAAAATCCCATTTGAGATAATAAAAAATAGTTTAAAATGAGATATTGTACACTCTCTAATATGATTTGTGGAGACTTTGGCACTTTCATGAAGTTTACTTAATATTAATACATAATGGACATAAACTAGCTAGGGCGATGATAACTTATCTCTTAGAAGAGTTGTGGAGGATACATGCCTCTGAATTTTGTTAAAATGAGGCTCAAGGGCCTTTTTATTATTGAAAAATAAGATAAAACCCTAAACAACCAAAACCCTAACCCGAGGAGATGTAACATCAAAGAGTTTATGGGCCCTGTTGGGGTTACTTGGGCAACCAACTTCCTAGGGTCGTAACTTGGTCATAGTATCTCCATTTGGTGCATATGTTACCTTGTTGGAAAGATATCTCCGAGGAATATGTTTTTTAGGGCCTAAAAATGGCTTTGGAAGTTCAGGACTAGAAAAATTTACTAAAAATATTAAATAATAAAACTGATGAAAGTAACTAGTGCAATAGGCGGGTGGCCACATGTATCCACCTGGATCAACCAACATAGGTATGGTTACCTTTCATAGGGAGTCTAGTACACCTCTCACATTAAAATATGTCATGTATGTTCCTGGATTAAAGAATAATTTGGTTTTTGTTGCTATGTTGGAAACACATGGCTATGATGCGATATTTAGCAAAGGAAAGGCGTTCCTTCATCACAAAGCCACGGGATAGGTGAAGAGAATTGGGGTTTGAGAAAATAACCTATACAGATTAGATGTAGAAGACATTTTTTCCTTGAACATGAAAGTAGAGAAGGTGGAGAGCTGAGACATCCGTGAGTTATGGCACATAATATTGGTCCATCTAAACCATGGCGCTTTGAAGATCATGCAACAGATTTCTATAGGAATTCAAAAGGGTGCACTTTAGCAGCAAGATATATGCAGAGGGTGTACATGGGGGAATTACACCGAAGCCACCTTTCACGATAAGGAAATTTGAGAAAAGTTGATCCTTAAGAGAGTTCACTCAAATGTGTGTAGACCATTCTCAACAACTTCCACAACAAAACAAATGTATTAGGTGATTTTTGTAGATTATTTTTCATGCAAGTGTTGGATTTTCTTTGGCAGAAGAAATATCAGACGTTCTCAAAGTTTTGTGAGTTCAAAGAAATTTTCTAGAAAGATACAGGGAAGAAGGTGAAGGCTCTCATAAGTGACAATTTTGGAGAATATGTCTTGAATGAATTCGAGAAATTTTGTGCTTCAGAATTAATTTGACGAGAATTGATAGCATCTCATAACCCAAAACAAAATGGGGTTGCAAAAATGAAGAATAGAACTATTGTCGGTGAAATATAAGAAATGTTGCATGATCAAGGACTATCGTTACATCTGTAGGTGGAATCATACAACACAACAGTATTTGTGAAGAACAAAAATCCTCATCAGATACTTGGGATGAGTACACCAGAGGAATCCTTTTTAGGTAAGAGACTATATGTTTCGCATTTTAAAAATTTTGGTTCATCATTTTAATTCCATTTAATAAAATATGTCATGAAGAAGCTAGAGTCAACAACTGAGTTGGGGATATTTGTGGGGTACATTGATACACCTCACAATTATCAGGTGTACATTCCATAACATAGTATGACAGTGGTTAGAAGAGATGTGAAATTCGATGAAGATAAGGCCATGTAAATTTCCCTTGAGAGGGATATTCAGTTGCATGGAGTTGAGGAGCTCTTGGCTCTGAAAGAAGAAATTCAAGATGTGGAGCAGCCACAACAAGAGCTACAAAGAGTGGAAGCACCCAATCATGTAGATACATATGAGATAGAAGGAAGCACACCTAAGAGGTTAAAATGTTGGTTATTGATGCTAGAGAGAATGTGGGAGCACCCACATCACAATGCGAGTAGAGAAAGTCCCTAGTGCGGTACACTAGCTACATGGATCTTATGAGCAAGAGTATAGATATAGAGTCATCCTCTTTCAAGGAAGCAGTGAAAAAACCAATTTGGGTTGATGCCATGGTTGAGGAGTATCACTCCATTATCAAAAATAGTGAATGGGAAGTTTTCCCAAGACCAGAGGGGAATTCAGTTGTATGATCCAGGCGGATCTATAAGGTGAAGTAGGCAACAGATGGGAGTGTGGATAAACACAAGGCAAAATTTGTGGCCAGAGATTTCTATCAAGTGGAGAGGATGTTGAAAATGCAGCAAGATGATGGAGCTTAGTGAAATGAAGTCGCCTTCACTAAGTGGGCCCGCAGGCGAATTCTGGCGCAAAGTCTATTTTTAGACATATGGAGCATGGTCCAGGGGTTGTAGTATGTTATTCTTGGAGTATTGGTCATGTTGGTAAAAATAGATGTGACTCTATTTTTTGACCTATAGTTCGATAGGTCGAAGTCTATTTTTAGACTGCCTATCCTAAAAATAGGGAAGTCAAATATTATTTACCCTTAATAATATTTGGACTATAAACTTCAGTTTACACTCTTGGAGCACTTCAATTCGAGCCTTGGAAGTGGCTCATGCATCTGACAGAGGAATTACACTATTCCCAAGGGTTTGACGGCATCATGCATGGTTGACTTCAGTTAGGACTTCAGTAGCAGAAGTTTGGTGGAGTTAATGAGACAGCTAGTGGAGTTGTGTTCGGTTTAATTTAGTTGAACTAGTTGAAATTAGTTTAACTAGCTAATAAACTAGTTATGAGTGGAGTGAATTAAATATTATTTAATTCATTAATTAGTAACTCATTATTCAACTCAAGAACACATCAGTTCACTACAATTCATGATCTGTTCAGTGGAGACCAGTGAAAGAGGTAGATGAAAGGGTGGAGTTAGCTATCAGTGGCGACATCAGTTTTGCATGAGATTTGCACCACACTTGGAGGAATTGCCCATGATGATTGCGCTGTCAAGCCAAGGAGATTCGGACCTTAGATATCTATATAGACGGACCATGATTGCGCAATAGAGGCAAGGCAATTGGCGGTGAGTTTTGAACCAGTAACCTGTTCAAAACTGAGCTAGTTTGTGTGTAACTTCATGAGAAAGTACTGAGTACTTGTGAGGAGTATTGTACTGATTTTGTTACATGATTTCTCCATTATAATATACATAATAGCTGCGGGGTTTTCAGCTATAAGCTTTCCCCATACATACTGTGTTAATGTGTATGATGATTTGATGTGTTATCGCTTGATTTTATTTCCGCATGTTTGATGATCTGAGTGGAAGAGATTATGTGTTGCATATAAATTCGAATTGTATGTGATCAGGATAGTATCAGTGGATAATTAATCATTATTCAGCAAATTTATACATGGTATTGGAGCTATTGAAGCAGATATTGATCATCACAGTGATTACAAACTTATTTCAGTAAACAGAGTCTGCATGCGGGCCAGGTAGCCTCCAGATTCATTTTTCTTCGGAAAGTGAAAGGTCTGGTAAATGCCCCTTGCAGTCAATCTCTGTGCTAGAAATAATTTGTTCTCACAGATCTAGAGCGGTTGAGCTTTGAGGTGGAATTCGAAATTTTGCAGCAGTTTTGTTTTTCTTGGTGCCAGTGTTGAAAATGTCTTTCAACGGTTTGCGACTCGAATATGCTCTTGAAGGCAGTTCGAATTATGTTGCATGGAAGGATCACATGGAGGCAATATTAGAAGATAATGGTCTGAAGGAGTTCGTAGATATGGATGTCCAAAAGCCCACTGATCCTGCTGAAGTCAAAGCATGGCAAAAGAAGATGGCGAAATGTCGAAGGATCCTGTTGGAGGGCGTCAAGGATCATATTGTATCCAGCCTGCATGGAAAGGCTTCTCCATATTTAATGTGGAAAGCTTTGACGGATCTATTCTAGAGTAAGAGTGACCAAAGGAAGCTGGCGCTCAAAGATAAGCTCAGGAACATCAAGATGGAGAAAGGCGACAGTATCACCAAATACCTCACGAAGTTCACTCAATGCAGAGATGAGCTGGGAAGTGTGGGGGTGACTGTCGAAGATGAGGACATGGTCAACCTGGCTCTCCTTGGTCTTCCGAAGGCTTGGCACTCATATCAAGATAATTTCAATGGTCGGGAGAAGCTGCCAGGATGGGAGCACCTTTGGGCGGATCTCATGCAGGAGGAGATAAGGAGGACTACTCGAGATGGATCTTCATCAAAGGGAGCCGATGAAGAAAAATGTGCTTTGGTTGCCAAAGAAAAGAAGGGGAAGGGTAAGAAAACCTCTCATTCTGGTGCAAAGAGCAAGAAGCAGGACATGGCAAAAGTGAAGTGTTTTCACTGCCATGATCACGGACATTATGCTACCAATTGTCCAAAGAAGAAGAAGAACAAGAAAGCGGGAAGATCTGCAGATGGAGAAGCTTTGGCTTCACAGTTTGAGCTTGAATTTTCACTGATCGCATGCTTGGTTTCAAGTGTGATGGGATTGGTGTGGTTCTTGGACAGCGGTGCGTCATTTCATATGATGGGAGATCGGGATTTGTTCTCAGATCTGGAGGACAAAGATTTGGGTGTGCACATCGAGATGGGCGATGATGGTAGATACAGTGCGACTGGTATCGGTACCATATCCTTTCAGAGGGAGTCTGGTAAACCCTTTGTACTGAAGGATGTCATGCATGTACCTGGATTGAAGAAGAACTTGATCTCTGTGGCGATGTTGGAGGATAAGTGGTATGATGTGGTCTTCAGCGAAGGAAAAGCCTTCCTACGCAGTAAGACTACTGGAGAGACCCAGAAGATAGGGGTTCGAACCAAGAACCTTTATCAGTTGCAGGTAGATGGCTGCACAGCAATGGCATGCAAGGCGGGAGAAGTGGTGAGCCGGGATGATGAGGGCGAACTGTGGCACAGGAGATTGGGCCACCTTCACCATGGAGCTTTGAAGATCCCGCAGCAGATTTCTACTGGGCTTCCTAAGGGCACTCTTGCGCAGTCAGATCAGTGCAAGGGGTGTACTTTAGGGAAGTATGTGAAAGCCACCTTTCACGAGAAGGATAGTTGCACCACGACGATCCTTGAGAGAGTTCACACAGACGTGTGTGGTCCTTTCTCAGTTGCTTCGACAAAAAAGCACAAGTATTATGTGATCTTTGTTGATGATTTCTCTCGAAAGTGCTGGATCTTCTTCATGCAGAAGAAGAGCGATACATTCACGAAGTTCTATGAGTTTAAAGCACTGGTCGAGAAGGAGTCGGGGAAGAAGGTGATTGCTCTAAGGAGTGATAACGGTGGTGAATTCATCTCGGCTGAATTCAAGGAGTTCTGCAGCACAGAAGGGATTCGGAGAGAGCTCATCGCACCCCATAACCCACAGCAGAATGGGGTGGATGAGCGGAAGAACAGAATGATCGTGGGTGCTGCACGGGCGATGTTGCATGATCAGGGCCTACCCCTTCACTTGTGGGCTGAGGCATGCAATACAGCAGTGTATGTGCAGAACCGTTGTCCTCACAAGGTTCTTGGCATGAGTACACCGAAGGAGGCTTATTCTGGCAAGAGGCCTGATATTTCCCATTTGCGGATTTTTGGTTCTCCTGTCTACATGCATGTGACGAAGGATGTGAGAAGGAAGCTAGATCCAACTGCTGAGGTTGGAATATTTGTGGGGTACACTGATACACCTCACAACTATCGGGTGTATTTGTCAGACAGTCGCAAGACTGTTGTGCGACGGGATATAAAATTTCAGGAGGAGAAAGCCATGCAGTGTTCGCTTGAGAGGAAGCTACACTTGCATGCAGATGAGGAGCTATTAGTTCCTAAGGAGGAGCTTCCGGATGTGGATCAGCCACAAGAGGAGGTTCAGGAGGTGGAAGAAACCACCCAGGCAGCGCCAACCATCAGAGGGCGCATGCGCACTACAGAAGCTGAGCGACTGGCTCGGGATGCAGAGAAGGCTGTAGGACCACCTACAGCACAGCGCAGACAGAGACAGTCACCGGATCGGTACACTGGATACATGGCTCTTATGAGTCAATGTGTTGTGACAGAGCCATCCTCTTTTGAGGAAGCTGTGGAGGAACCCACATGGGTTGATGCCATGATCAAAGAATATGATTCGATCATCAGGAACAGTGCATGGGAGATTGTCCCAAGACCGGTTGGGAAATCAGTTGTAGGTTCGCGATGGATCTACAAGGTGAAGCAGGCGGCTGACGGGAGTGTGGAGAAGTACAAGGGGAGATTTGTCGCCCGTGGCTTCTCACAGATCGAGGGGATTGACTATGAGGAGACTTTTGCACCTGTCGCAAGGTACTCTTCCATACGGACGATCCTTGCTCTCTCGGCGCAGATGGGGTGGCACATTCATCAGATGGATGTGAAGACTGCGTTCCTCAATGGAGTTATTGAGGAAGAGGTGTACATAGAGCAGCCTGAAGGTTTTGAGATCTTCAGCACTGAGTCGCATGTGTGCCGACTCAAGAGAGCACTGTACGGGCTGAAGCAAGCACCTCGTGCTTGGTACACTCGGATAGACAGCTACTTCACCGGGCTTGGATTCTCCAAGAGTGAGGCGGATCCCAACCTGTACCAGATTGTGGTGGAGGGGAAGCTGTTGATCATCGTACTGTATGTAGATGATCTGATTTTGACTGGCGATGAGCAGTTGATACTTTCATGCAAGGAGGATCTTGCACGAGAGTTTGAGATGAAGCACTTGGGCATCCTTCATTATTTCCTGGGATTGGAGATTTGGCAGCGCAGCGGAGGACTGTTTGTTTCTCAGGGCAAGTATGCCTGGGAGATTCTGGAGAGGTTCAACATGCAAGGCTGCAAGCCTGTTGACACTCCTCTTCCTGGTGGTTGGAGGAAGGAGGATGCTACTTCAATGGAGGTAGTGGATGCCACTGTCTATCGACAGTTGGTGGGGTCGCTTATGTATCTGGTCAATACACGACCCGATATATGCTATGCAGTTAACCAGCTTTCGCAAGCTATGGTTAAGCCTACCAAGCTCTTTTGGAAGGCAGGCAATCATGTATTGCGCTATATCAGAGGCACATCGGGATATGGTCTATGGTACAGACAGGAGGATGGAGCGAAGCTTTCTGGCTTCACTGATGCAGATTGGGCAGGGATTCCAACGGACCGGAAGAGCACTTCGGGAGGAGTTTTCAGCATTG